>VZDJ01000052.1:3710191-3755632 GCA_008694505.1 Cyanoderma ruficeps
CAGACATTGGAATCCATTGATTTCATCCTGGCAACGACCCCCATTCATGCAAGGGTTACTTGCACATTCATTGATGTCTTTCTCACAGTGATCTCCTGCATAGCCAGGTGAACAGATACACCGATAACCATTAACCAAGTCCTGGGAAAGAACAAAAAAAAGTTTTAGAGTTAAGGTTTTTCCTCCCTCAATATATTCTTATTAAGAAAAAAAAAAAAAATTCTTTTAAAAAAATCATCTCAATATGTCCAAACAAGGCAAAAAATATTTAAAAGGGAAAAAACACGCACAGACCCAGTCCCAGCTTACATTCTTAATTTCCAGGCAGGATACATTAATCCACAAGTTGAAGGCAAATGCCTACATTTCCAGCAGATAGTTTACACAACCACCAGCCCATTCACTGGTGATGCTGGCAGTGAAAATGGGTAATTTATTGAAGGTATTTTTTTGCCCTTGCTGTTCTACAGATGCATCTCAACATGCTGTAGCATGACATAGGCCCTCCCCCCAACTTAAAGAAATGACCATTTGTACCAGCTAACTGCTATTTTCCAAACTATCTGTGCTTAGACTCAAATGTTTTAGTTACTGTTGCAAGTCTTGGGGAAACCAAAGTAAAACAAGAAGGGCTTACCCGACAGGATCCTCCATTCTGACATTGTCCACGACAGTCGTTAATATCTGCAATAAAATTAGCACGGTTAGAAGGCAAAAATATATTTACACTAGATAGAGAGTTCAGGTCTCTCTAAAACTGCAGCTAGATAAACCTTTTGTCAAGTTTCCTGCATGCCTTCCTTGAGATAAGGTTATTATAATGGGTGGGAAACCCTTCGCGATTCTTCTAGGAGAGGCAGTAAAACTTCACATCATTGTTTTAGTCCCTTTATCAGAATATAGCTATGGTACAGGCTAATGACTTTGATAAAATTGTATATTTTCATTCCTCACCAACTACTCCCTTTCTAAAAACATCAACTGCTGGGGCTCTGCCCAGTGTTTAAATTGAGTTTAGAACTCAGTGGCACACGCACACATACCCAAAGAACTGGCCTTTAGTAAACCCAAGCTATGGACACTTACTTATATCACAGTTGTGGCCAGACCAGCCAGTAATGCAGTCACAGTAGTAGCTGCCGATCAGGTTCCTGCAGGAGTTGGCATTGACACAGGGCTTGCCCTCACATTCATTCGCATCTGGAAGACCAGAGGAACATTCAGGGGAACATTCCGGGGGAAGGGAGAAGCCCACGCCCCAGCAATCCCCAGCAGTTCCTCCAGAGCTAAGAGGAACTTGCAGCGTACAGCAGGGATTAGCGTGACTTCAACGAAGGAAAGTCAATCACCATCAGCCACTGAAGGCTCTTTCAGTTTCTTTGCAATTAGAACATACGGGCTACGCTAATTATTTCACAATTACCCAGCCACTCATTAAGAGCAACTCGCCCTCACACATGCATCTCAGCTGAGCGTTGTGAAGGAGGAATGCTGCAGCCTGGTCACCGGGATGAGTGTGCTGTGTAAAGAATGCAGCCAGCTCATGCTCCGTGAGATCATCCCCATCTCAGAACCCAGCTGTGAACTCCTGGCTCCGGAGGAGTTGACATGGTTGAAGAGATACAGCAACTTTCTCACAGGATAAAGGGAGAAACGCATGTGGGGGTGGGACTGGGAGGCACAACACACACCCTCCCCACTTCAGGGTAGTCCTGGTTTGAAGGATGGCTTTGGTTAACTATTTCCTTCAAGTGCCAGCATGCAGAAGCAAGGTGATGGAAGCCACACTACTCTTGGACACTGTCCTAGACCTTAGTCCTGAAGACTGAATGTCTCCAATGTGCCAAAATACATCCACAGGTTTCAGAAACGTGACCGTGAGTAATGAATGACCATGATCCCTTTTGCATTTATCTCTCCCAGCTCTGGAACAACCCTGGATGAAGAGAAGGCAGTTCTTACCTAGCTGGCACGTTTTGCCAGTCCACTGAGGTGGGCAAATACACTTAAATCCATCAACTAGATCTTGGCAAGTTCCTCCATGACCACACGGATTTGGAGAACAATCATCAATATCTGTAATGCAGAATAAGGAGAGGCTCAGCTCCACTCATCAGACTGTCAATGGCAGTAACTGACAAGTCTGATAAATGATTGCTGCTACTCAGGTTTTCCCTGAGGAACAGAAGAGCAACAGAACTTCTACTTGAAATTTCTAGGTTATCTTTGATTTCAACAAAAGCCTTCTTTAAAGAAAGGAGTAATGTAAAAAGGGGGTTCAAAGCACTGGGGAAAAAGTTGACCCCTGTGGCCTTTTTGCAAGTGCAAGTTCTATTTGGATCCAGCAAGTCCCTCAAAACAGCATTTTTAACAACATGGCAGAATGTTACAAAAATTCAGCATTCTGTTTCTTTCAAGATGATTTTGGCTATTCTTTCCCCTGGTAGTTGACAAAAACCTTGGTACAAGCGAAGGGGGAGAGAGTGCACAGGGGTGTAAATGGCTGCCAGGAAGCAACGCTCAGGCTGGGAAAGGTTAAGTAGTCTGCCCTGTAAGTTTACGAGGGATTAGACAGACTGATCAAAAGCAGGAAACTGGCACATTTTTAATAAACATTGAAAAGGACTCACTGTCAGTGCAAGTTGGTCCAGCCCAGCCAGGAGCACACACACACTCAAATCCTGTGGATGTCTCCAGGCAGCTCCCCCCGTTGTGACAAGGGTCGGAGAGGCAGGCGTGCTCCGCTGCACAGGGACAGAAGGACACCATGGCAGAGGCTACAGCAATGCCACCACAAGCCACCCCTGCTCCCTCCACACGCTTCTGCTCTGGACACACCATCATCACTCTTGCTGCACTGTGCTCTTGCAACAACCAGGAATTTCCTGGCTTGCAGAAAGTCTCCTTCCATGCTAACCTCACCAGCACGCTGACTGGCACCTGCTGCAGCCACAGCCAGACAGGGTGGCCTGGACTGACCTCCCCAGTGAGCAGAAGGCTGATGTTCAGAGACACCAAACGTTCATGATAAAGCATGAATAGGAAAGGCTGGAACTTAGTACCCAGCCCTGACTGGGTACACTACAAATTGAGTTTTCCTCCATCTCATGAAGTGCACCCCAAACCAGCCAAGAATTAACTGTCAGGTGGCAGCTCAGCAGCTGCACCCAACACTTACCAATTTCACAGTTCTGTCCTGAGTAGCCCTCAGGGCAGGAGCACTGGTATTTGTCAGGGCCAGTGTTGCTGCAGGTACCACCGTTCAAGCAGGGTGGGTGAGTTCCACAGTAGTTCAGATCTGCAAGAAAAGAGGAGCTTTAAAGCCAAGCGGGAAAGTTACAGGAACATCACCACGTGCTTTGTTCTGTTATCCCAGAGCCTTCACAGAACACATCCCCACACGGGAGTGGGACAGGACAGGGACAAGCTAAGGACAGATGCTATCCATGCCACAAGAGCAGTGGGGACAAGGCCAAGCAGCTGAGGGCCAGCACGCTCCCAGCACGTTTCAGGAGCTCACTGAGCCCGTGTACAAAGCCTGCCAGCGCTGACATTCAAGGGTGACACGGACCTCTGGGATTAGCATACCTTTGTCACAGAGCTGACCACCCCAGTTGGTCTCACAGAGACACTGCCATGGTTCAATGCAAGTGCCATGGACACATCCCGGGTGTGGAATGCACTTATCACAGTACTGGCCTTGCCATCCATACTGACACCTTCAGTTAAAGAGGAAAAGAAAAAAAAGGGGAAAAAAACAAAAATCAGAACAGGGAAACAAACCCAAACCCATCGTAATTGCTGCGTGTAGACAGGAGTGTGCAACTCCAGAGCTTGAAGAAAGGCTGGGCAAGTAGGGGAGAAGGGCAGGATGAGGGGAGGGGAGAAGCTATTCAAGGATTGTTTGATGGTTTCTTGTAAACAAACATTTTGGTAGTTTTGCCAAGGTCTCTGTAGCTGGCCTCCTGACAAAAGAATAACTGTTCTGAGAAAACCAGCATGAGGCCATTCAGCACAATAATACTCTTTTGGAGCCTCATATAAATGTGGCAGAGAGGGTGGGTGTGCACTACAAATCAATCTCTGGACTTTGACAGGGTGCTTTATAAATTGAGGGGGGGGAAAGAAAAAGTCAGTGGAAACAATAGTTATCCAGAGATCCTGATGAATACAAGGTTCCAGGCATTTCAGCCATGCTGGGTTTGCAGGAAGACAAACAAAACCATAACCACCAACTCTGAGCCCTTGGCACGACAGCGGCAAAACACGAGGAGTTCCCTGCTCTGTCAGAAGCCACCCTTATCCTGAATAGAGACACACAGAGCCAGTGTGGACTGGACCACAGGCAGGGATGGAAGAAAGCAGCAGGGCAGAATTTTACACGTGTTCAAAGATCAGCTGTTGGCGTGTTTCTGAGTTTGATTTATGCTAATAACCTCTTTTCAGGGAATAACTAAATCATATGCAATTCTGAGAAATACTGTTGTCTGAAGAATTTACTACTGTTTGAATTCTTCATTGGCACCATCAATGAGCTACCTGAATTCTCTACTTAAAAGGAAGATGTTCTTTTAAAGTGAAGCCCCCTTAAGGAAAAGCTTATTTTGGCTTTTATTTAGTTCTCCCTAGCAAGACAGACCAAGGATCCTTCAAATTAAAGTGGATCTATAGATAGAAACAAGCAAAACAAGTTGAAAATGAAAAGCAAGGGCTTTTTGAGGTACTGTATTTCATTAACAGGTCCTGAGAGTAATTGATCAGCAGCAATTATGCACTAAGCTGTCACTAAATTATGAAAACAAACCTCAGCTCTACAGAAGTCAGCTAAGCTTTCTATTTGTAAAACCCCCCACCATTCTTCTGCTGGCAATTTCTTCTCATGGGAAAAAGCCAGAAGGATCTATCCAATGGATAATCACACACAGCCAGTGGTAAGTCCAACTTCCCTTCTAAAAATCTCAGGTGACAAACTGCATCCTAATTAACTATTTTTTCTTTAATAGCTATCACAATAGCAGCCTTTTCAAAGTAATGGGAAATTCTTATTAGTTTGTGTGTTTAAAAAAGTCAGTCAGTGCAAAGAACATGAAAAAAACCCAGATGAGGCAAAACAACCTCCCTCAAGTAGCTCTTGGAAAATCCTTCTGTATAGGGCATGTAATGAGAATGCACAAAGATCAAAATTTAGGACCAGACTCTTTTAATTTGTATTGCATTCAAAGCAACTTGCCTGAGAGCTTGCACACAAGCCAAACTAAGGGACCTCCCCTGCAAAAGCAGGTATCCAAACTGAGGATCTTACTCTCATCAAATCAAAGTGGTGAGGGGTTTTGTTTTCTTTAGAACAAGTGTAAAGAAAACAAAATAGTTTAAAAAACCACACAGGCAAAAAAAAAAAAAATTAATGAGCTTTAGAGCCAAAGGTACAACTTCAAACATCAGCTTCAAAACATAACAAACAAAATTGGATAGGGCTATGGGCATTTAGGGGAAAAAAAAAAATGGGATATCAATTCCAGAAAAAGATTGACAGTAATAACTCAAGTTTAATAATATGTATGCAGCAGTTTCTCACGAGAAATTTAAAGTTAGCTTTCCTTGTATAATGATTCATGAGTAAAAATGGTTTAGTTGGCTGGCCTGCATTAAAGAAAGTGACTGGCAGTGAAAGGGAAAAGGATATTTTAAGAACGTTTGCAAGTTGTCTGTTGTACCAGAACACAGAGCAGTTTCTGCTCGGATGTTATTTTTAAACCCTGTTGCATTTGTAGCATACAGGCCATATGACTCATCAAAACTTAAAAGAAAATAAAATCTTGTTTCTGTGTTCACTTTAAAGATAGTGGTCTAACTTGGCAAGCAGAAGTTATCTGAAAGCACCAGAAGGACAGCATTGTTTCAAGACTATGCAAATCAAGTGTGGGAAAGTTGCACCTTAAGTAAATAAGAGCACTAGTGCATGTCTGGGCAGTGAGTGGGAGGCAACAGACTTAGAAAGAGAAAGAGAAGGGAAAAAAAAAAACTGGAAACAAAGCCTGTTGTTCTGACTAGGAGACAGCAACCCCTACAAGGCATGTTTATTCTGATGACAGCAGCACAAATCACTGGTAGCCCTGACTGATATGCTCCTCTCACCATCTGGCGCCCCGATACTTCCTACTACTTGTTAGGCTTTTTTTTTAATTAAAAAAAGATTTAGATTTGGTGTTCTGAGGTTTGCCAGCTTATGTCAGCGCTGCTAAACATTAAAATCACAGGATAAGTGACAACAGTCCATCCTCTGGCTGGACTTTCACTTTGCCTGGCTCTGTGAGGGTGAGAGATTACTTCCCACCTCACTTTCAGATGGCTCCTTGGTAATGTTTTGTTTTGTTTTGAAGCATGAATTACAGAAGCAGAGAAAATCAATGAGCCACTATGGCTATTTAGGCTGAATTCTTATAGAATAGTCTATCAGACACTCCAGATTCAGTTCCTGTTGGAACTCCAGCTCATCAAGCAGTCCACTTCATGCAAAGGTTTCCAGCAACAGAGAATCCACCAATATGCTTGTTAGGCAGCAAAATTACTTTCTATTCCTTCAAGCTTCTGAGCCTTATTCAGGAATACTCAAACTTCCCTTTTAACCCCTCCTGCACAGGACCAGTATGAATATTTTTGTAACCTCAGAAGCTCTCAGCTATAAACAGAAATGATAAAGGGTTACGTGCAGCAATTTGGAACTTTTCTGTAGATAAACACCCACATTTAATATCCACCACTCCTCTAAGGGTAAGGGACAAGACTTCCCTGTGCTGTAAATACGTGCTGCACATTTCAAGGCATTCCAGATATTTAACTGTTGTGTTATGGATAAAATCTGCTTTCCATTGTCTCCTTGCCAGGACAGAAGGGACTTCAAAGCACGGCCACAAAATTCGGCATTCATCAGAGCCCACTGACAAGATTTCATCCCAGCCATTAACCTCTCAGCACTCGGAGCCAGGCTCACAATGGGAAAGGAACCCAGAGATTCAACTAATCCCATTCTAAAGAATGCTTGACTTTTGCCTACTGATGGAAGAAACCAGGGGGTGGGAGGGAAGAAGGGGGAAACTGAAAGGGAGAAGAAGAGAGAAAAGCCACACTGTACTTCAAGCTTGGAATTGAAAAAGCCTGTTAATCAGGCTGTTGGAAAAAACATAGCCACCAAACATTTGCACTATTTATGCAGAAACAATTAGTTAGTGCTCATTAGGAAGCATCTACGCTATTTATCCCATAGCCCCCTCTCCCTCAGTGCCACCATTTCACAAACCAAAAAGCTCCTTAAAATTATCAGTGCATTAAAAGCCTGTTCCCCCCTTATTCTGGGCAAGTCAGCATGAATAATGTGTCTTGCTCAAAACCACAACTTCCAAAACGCCCTCCCTCCCCAGTCCTATTGTGTTTAGCATCACTTGTTTAATTAGTTGGGGAGGGGTGGGGGGAGAAAGCGAGGAGGGATAGGAAGCATTTACCTGCACTCTCCTGGAATTGTGCAAGAACCATGCTTGGGGCTACATCCCTGACGACAAATAGCTGTTAAAACAACAGAAAAAGAAGAGTATCAGCATGCTGCCCGCTTCTGGCACCTTCCCACTCGTGGGAATGTTCTAATCTCTAACAGCACTGTAATCCTGCTGAATCCAAGGTTTTAACAAGTCTACCGGAAGGAAAACCAAGGTAGGTGTCTCCCTGGGATAGGAATATCAGCTTTTCCTTTCTATAGGAAACCTGTTCCTCTGACTTTCCAGGAGAATCGTTCCCAGTGCTGTTCAAAGGACTGTTTTTATGGGGGAGAAACCATCTTGCCTTGGAGAGCTCAGGTCACTTGGAAAAAAGGTTCCCTTTTTCTGTCTTTTGCAGGTAGTCTGGGCCACTCTCCCTGGCTTTACACCTAATTCAAAGCAGCTTTTAACTACTCTGGATTTAGTTTTGGCTGCATCTCTGAACAGACAGGATATCAAGATAAGCAACAATTCAAATTGCAGGTAAACTCAGTCATTAAGACAGGCTGATAGCCTGTTCCTAAGTCCTGCTTTCTCCTTCCCCAATTACCTAGGTAGCAGCCATTCCCTAATAAACATGTTGAACACGATCTCAGGTGGAACAAACAAGCCTGGGACTTTTCAAACACCAAAGCTTTACACTTGCCAGGTCAGCTTTAAAACAAGTCTCTCCTTCCTGCTCGTCTTGAAGTTCTGCACCAAAGGGGAAATCCTTTTTGAAGTCAGCAGCAGAACTCCCATTGAAGTCAGTGGGCTGGGTTTTCTTCCCAAGGGCAAAGATGCGGATAATCAGAGAAAGAACACATCTGGCTAAGTGCCCAGTAAGAGCACTGGAGAGTCCAAGACCTCTCCAGGACATTACCACAAGGCAGAAACTACTCTTCTCCTGCCCCCAGTGCTCTGTGTAAAGAGCTGCTCACTGTCCCATCAGTCCTCAGCCCCCTGTCCGCACAACCTCACCACGGAATGCAACCTGGACCCGATGCCCTCAAGGCCCTCCTAGTCCCAGTGGCCCGCGGGTCGAGCATTTGTCACAAACCTTTGTTGCACTCTGGTCCCATCCAGCCCTCCAAGCAGGTCTTGTTGCCGTTCTGGTCGCAGGTGTGGTGAGTGAAGAAGTCGTCTCTGGGCCGACAGAACTTGTTGCAGCCGAAGCCGTAGTAATGCTCGGCGCACGTCACGCGGATCTGGTACTCAAAGTGGGCGACCCCCGCGTTGTGCTTCAGGGTCTGCCACTGCCGGCTGGGATTGATCATGCCCGAGTGGGACGCCTTCTCAATAATGCGATCGGGGTCTGGGAGGCACAGAGACAGCACAGGTAAAACTTCCTTTAGGCCTCGTCATTAACTGCCACGTCACAGCTCTCCAGCGTCACAGGCACGGCTCGCCAAGGCAGCCGGTTGATTTTATTAATTTTCTGTTTTAGACAGTCAGATAAGGCTGCCCCGGAGCTACAAACCATTAACTGAAACACACATGCAGCATTATCAAACTGAACAAAGCTTGAAATCAAAAGGGACTGTTCAGTTGCTGCCAATCACTTATCCCTTTTGCAGTGTAAGGGCATCCACTAAGAATTCATACAGTTCATGAGTACAGAAAATTCAGCTCCAACAGACTGGTACAAAATGGGTTTTCCCCTGCTCCTCCATTAACGGCGCTAGTTTTGTTCTCAACTGAAGCATTTACAGAAACAACGTACTACAACAGCCTAATAAAGCCACGTCTACAGACTGAGCACAGGCACTGCAAAAGGTCTGCAGCCTTTTCCTTATGTGCAAACACTAAATTGAAAACTACCAACCCCAGCATTCAGATGACACTGGCAATCTCACCAGGTTTTGGCTGAGAAATACCATGGAAGTCCTGTCTCTTCAGATGGCAGCTGAGAGTACAAACTCAAGAGGAGCAGAGCTCAAAGCAGAAGACTCAAACTACTGCATATATGTGCTATAGATCCCCTTCCTCTTTACAGAGCATTTCAAAGTTTAGGTTTGCACTTGACATTTAGTTCTAGCAAAAGTCTTCTGGCTTTCAGAGCCATACAAACTGCCTAAATTATGGCTTGAAATAATAATATTTCACATTTGCTTGGAACATTGTATATATCTGTGGTATTTCACTTTGTAGTCCAGGTCTTGTGACTTAAACGATCTGACACTGCCTTACGACCTGCTGCTACCCAGCACTTGACTGCTGAGTGAAAGTTTATCGTAAAACAGCCAAAATATCCTCCCAGACTGAGTTCAAAACCAACAGTGAGTACATGGGAGCATAATCCAGCGACAGGAGAATTTGAGGTAGAAGGGCAGTTTGCCAATGATGTGTTAGCAGCGTGTGAAGTACTGGCACCTCTGAGTGTTAAGAATTAAAATGTACTGATGTGCTGCTTGTTCTTCCAACAACTACAGAAGAACCTTCTGGGATTTTACATAAGGCAGAGCTGAAGACTAATGAAGTCGCTACTAAAGCCATGACACATGGGCAGTTTTTAATCTAAGATACTTTTAAATGTGTTGCTAAGAAGCTTTGATTTGCAGCTTTCAAAAAAGAACTTCCCAAAAGATTTCTCAAGCCTCAGATACCCATTATGGATCCACCACTAGGTTCCCTGCCTGCTTGTCTCCAGTTTGGAATGAAGTCAAAGCTCTTGCTGCACAACCACACAACAGTGTCAATCCGAAGACATTGTGGGCATTTGCCTGTTGTGAGGGGTATTTGTGACTTGAGACTACAGCTTTCATTATGTGTTTACAGTGTGAAATTAAGGGCAACAACTTCTGGTATTTCTGGCTCTATAATATTTTCCATTTAAATCAGTTTTTATTATTCATTGGCACTAAGCCCCCCAACTCCACAACTATGTGTCAGACTTTCAAATGCATGCAGGCTTTTATTAATTTAAATCCCGTTCACAGGTAATGCGGATGCCTAAGGACCTTTCCATACTGGTACATCCAGAGCAATATCATGTTCTGTGCTGTGCAGGTGTAAAAGGCTCTTAGATCTCATCAGCAAGATTATTGACTAATTCTAAGAGGTACTTAAGCAGATGCATATCTGCTCGTCTTGAATGGGGCTAGTCTGGCAATGATAGTTCCACTCCTGTGTGCTGGAGATGGCTCTGCTGCACTTGGCAAGATTACACTCCATCCACAGCACAGCTGGAATGCAAAGGCACTTCCCCAAACACCCAGTGTGCATAAAGACATCCTGCTCCTGGTGAGGAAAACAACTTTACCCTCTCCTGTAAGCAGCAGCAGAAAAGGAGAATGACACTCAGCTCAGTTTTGCAAACCAGCCCCCCACCTCCACCCCCACACTCGTTCTTGCTTTTCCAGTCTTCTCCTGTTCCCCCTTGGGAACATACCACTGACAACTATTTCAGTCCTTGGCACCAGAAAGGGAGTTGCCTTGAAAAAGTGGTCTTTCCTTTTGCCTCTGCTCTTTCACTCTTCTCCTATCTGCCAGCTCACTAGGAAGCTTGTCCTTGCTGTATGCCTATGACCTCTCACTCCAGCCTTCAGCTCTTTGGAAACCTTAACCACAGGCTGAACTCAAAAGGAAACACTCTTTTAAGTCCACTGGACCTCATTTTTTGCAGGTGCCCAGATGAAACCCAGCTGCAATTTCACTCCGGGTCACGGATAAAAGGCCTTCCATTGGATACACATTTTAAAGCCACCCCCATCCACCTGAATTCAAGTGCAGTCTCACAGGTTTAAGCTCCCTTGCCATTAGCCAGCACCCACAGTTTTCACAATGAAGCACTGGCATGTTCCTTCTTGTACAAGAACTCCTCCACCCTTGCCTACTCCCACCTGTCAGTGTGCACTTACACAAGGGTGCTGACCCAGACTCCAGGGGAGGCATTGCAGCAACCCTGCCATTCTTAGCCCGCACCAGCCACGGTTTCAGTTTTATAGGAAGCAATCCCAACACAGCAGAATGGTTAAGTAAATAAAAAGCAGCAGCCAGCCAGGCTTGAGACAAAGGGATCTTCTAAACTCCACTGCCTTCATCTGACTCAGAAGCCCATGCTTTGATAGAAAGGTTAGAGGAAGCATTAACCCATTTGAAACTGATGAAGTGGAAGAGAGAGGCTTTCTGTACATCCTCGGGCTTCCGCTCCGCACTGCACTGTCAGAGACTCTGTTGGTTTTATTCACTTCTTGTGGCTACACTTCAAAGCCATAAATCTCTCTTTTTATTCAGTGGGCAACTGTATCAAAGGTTTTAGACACAAGGAAATGAGCTATTTTGACTGCCCACCTTTGCCTTTCAGTGCTCCAACGTCTGGAAATTATAACTACGCAGCATCAGGAAGCAAAAACAACAACAGAAAAAGGCCAGACTTCTCTGAGCAGTTTGGGTGGCCAAGGACAGCAGAGTTATTTTTGAAAGTCTTTGTTTCAGACAACTTCCAGCCACGGCTTGGTTTACATTGTGCTGAAGTCTCCTATGCCCGCCTGGAATTCACATGCAACTGATACCAGTAATTTACAATAGCTCTTTGACATAGTTTGAGATGCAATGTCAGCCCATTAGCTGTATGTATGAAGCAACAGTAGCAAGATGGCAACCAGACAAGAACCAGAGTAAGAAAACCATTTGAGTTGAATGTTGGCTCCAACAAAGCACGATTCTCATCAACTTCAACAGGGCCATAATTTAACTGCAAGCCACTCTTGGAAGTGAGACAAGAGAGAGTATGTGGTAAAGTGAACGTAGGAGGAGTGGAATGTAGAGGGGGGAAGGAAGCATCCACTCGAGGATCTTCTAACAACTGCATTGATCAGAGGATGCTTTCAGAGCTATTGAAAAGTCACACAAGGCCTACTAAACCCACTTTTATTGTTGAGAGCTCTCACAGGGTCTTTACAATTCAGTGGCAATTAGGGCAAAAGAAAATCCCGGACATCAAAAAAAACCCCACTCTTCACGTTATATGATGACGATTGTTTAGTTCTAATCTTTTTCTTAACTAGTTCTTCAAGCCTTACTCTGCAATCCTGGGAAAGCTGACTAAGTCAAGCCACGCAGCACACAAAGGAAAAGTTTTGTGCAGTGCAGTGACTGAAGTGACCTAGAGATGGATAAGTGACAGCAGAGCTGAAGCAGGAATGCAGATCAGGAACATATGCAAGAACATGTCTGCACTTGGTCAAATGCACTGCTGAGAAACGAGGCAAGTTTGTCTGAAGACAATTGTACTTCCAGAACATGAAAGCAAAGAAAGGCTTCATTGTGTAGCTTTGGAAATGAAGTTGTTTCATGAAAAAAGATGAGCTCTAATAATAGTAAAAGTGGCAGAGACCCAGTCTGAAAAAACTCTCAGATCCTACTATAAACAGGACTTTCATTTTGAATTCAGGCATCCTCCATTTCTAATGCCACACTGCTGCTGCAGCATCTACTTTCTTCTCCATATAACACTCTCCATCCAAGAAATCTCCCAGCCACTGCTCTATGACTATGCTGGGGCAGAGTCTGAAATCACAGGTACTGCAACCTTGCCAAATGAGGCTGGTTGTGGCTATCCCTGACACATGATTCATCTCAAGTGACAACAGCTTTTCTGGAATGAAGAATGAATAGGACATCCCATGCATATTTTAAAAAAAATACAAGAAGCAGATTTGCACAGAGAAGTTCCCAAGCTATGCACTCTCAGCAATTAAGACATAAAAGCAGAGTACTGCCCGCAATTCTACAAGGCCTTTCTCACACCAGGCGTGAACCCCATTCATTCCTGCATGTTTGCCACCTTGGCACTCCAAAGCAGACTGCAGGAAGCTGCCGTAGGATTTCTGTAAGATGGACCACGGTGCTGCTGCTTCCTTGCTGAAGGAAAAGGCCTGTTGTGTCAACAAAAGCTTTATGGGTTCAGATTCACACTCTCTCCTGTGGCTTTTACCACACACACTGTTAGGGCCCTAGGTTGAAACAGAGCTGATTTTGCCCACCTCCTTCAGTAACAGCAGGCAAAAAGCAGAACAGCTCATGTACCAAGAGACTTTGTACAGCTTCCTTTAGCCACAGGAAAAGCTTAGCAGAATGTTTCTGAAACCAACCAGAGACATTCCAGGAGAAAGATCCCCACCCTTGACTTTCAGCCAGCTCTACCAGGTGGTGTCTGGTAAATATTTTTTCAGCCCCTCCATATAAACCCCCAGACATCCAACTCCCAAGGAAGAGCTTGTAGTAACTCCTATTTCTCATCAACAGTCATTAACTGGATATTGATATCAAGTCTTGTGAAGATTTTAAGGTTTTTTCTTATTTTTTTTTAAGCAGTACATTCAGTTTTGAGAAGTATTTAGTTTATAGTGAGGTCTTAGGGGAACAAGTTCTGAATAGTTAAATTTAAAAAAAAAAACGAAACAAGGCCAAAAAACCATACAACGAAATCTGAAGAAATCCCTTGGCTTTTACTCTCCCAAAGGAGAAAGAAGGCATTAACACATCTATTTTTAGTCATCACACTGCTGGTGCCTAGGTGAGAGAGCTACTCACCCTCTGCAGGCAAAGGGAGCCAGACAGGCTGCTGCAGAGCCTGGAGGAATGCTCCAAATTGTTTGGGGGGCAGAGCTTTTCCCTCTCCCCTTCTCTAACTCACAGCAAGCTGGTGATGCTCCCAGAGGCCTCCCAATGCCTGGGACACAGAGGTGTCAGAACTCAATAAGGCAGAGGAAGGAATACTCACTCGTGGAGTTATCGTTGTAATCCCACGCCTCAACCAGCAATGTGTAGGATCGCTGCGAGAGAGAAACAAAGAGTTAGTTTCAAAGCCACACATGACTAAGGAAAACAAAAAAAACTGACAACAATTTTAATTAAAAAGGAAAAATTCTGGTCTCTGCCTCAAAGCAGATAATTGAAAACAGAAATAGGTAAAAGATTATGCTTGAGACAAACATGATCTTCTTGAAAACCCCTAAGCTACCTTATCCAGTCTGACTTAGACAACCTTTCACCTTGGATAGCTCATCTTTGTCATCATTAAAGCATCTTATGTACTTAACCAGGAAGTACAGCCTTTGACACTGCACTCCAGCCGAAATAAAGCATGTGGGACCACTGCACATGGAAGACAGAAAGCACCAGGAGAGCAAAGCAGCATGAAAAAAACCCAAAACCAAACCCCCACTCTCAATAACCGCTTCAAAAGAATTTGAATTACAGTAAAATAGTCTTGATGTCCCTTCCCCCAGCCATCCTGAAAGCAAGAAGTGTTGCTAAGATTACTGTGCCCTGCCTTGACAGCGCGATCTCCAGGGACTTTGCTTTTCAGCACCCCCTTTGAAAGCTTTGTCTGCATGAGGGCCATCGCAGCTCCCACAAGTATCAGGTAACGGAGGGAAGAACTGATGGATATGGGAAGGGGGTGGGGTGAGAGAGAAGCATTGTAAAACAAAGGCCACGATCAGCCTCTTTGGAGGAGCAGGGAAAGGGAAGGCGAACTATCCACCCCTGTCACTTTTACAGATGCTCGAAGCTGCCAATGAGCTCTGCAGCACTCCAGCAATAATAATCATAAGCATAAACCGACTGAAGTGACTCCATGGGCTGGAAAGACGCCAGCTATTACATCTAAGCCACCTTTATCTTCAATCCTAACTTGAGAACAAGACCCATTAAAACATCTCCTCCTCCAGCTCTACCCCGAGATATTATTATCCAGGCTGTATCTTTCAAAGTTGCCATTTAGCCAGCCATATCCAAACTTACACAATGATTAAAAACCAAAACAAAACACCTCCTCTCCAGAACGGGAAAAAAAACAAACCTGAACCAACCTGAGGAAAAATAAGAAAAAAATATGACTTGCAAAGTAAAAAATACAATAACTACAGATAAGGCAATAAATGTAACATCTTTCTGGAGAGCAGAACAATATTAGTACAAATTAAAATTCTGTGAAGAGTTTTGATGCTTTGCCATAACAACTGTGCATTGCAAGGTCAATTTCTCCTTAATTGTGCCCATGTTCAGTCACAGGCTGCTCATTTGTGGTCTGCAGCACTTCTCACCCTCTCTGTAAATGACCAAAATACAGTTCCGAGAGTGAGCTGCTACAAGCTGCACGGGGGTAAGGCAGACCTCAGATTTCTGAAGAGGAGAAGAAACAAAAAGGAGGGGGGAAAGGAAAAAAAAGAGAACAAGAGTTGGAGCAGACTGCTTTCTCACGACTGGACACAGCATGAGCCTCTGAATGAAAACCCAGTTTGTGATGGACACTGGCTTGCTGTATAGCCTAAATATGTTTCATATTCAAGGCAGACCAGGATTCCATTCTGTTCACTGATAACTGTGGGAAAATGCTTCCAAAAGTAAGCAAAGCTGGGCAAGCCAAGACATGCACCCAAACTTCCATGCAGAGTCTCCACTGGCCTGAACCATTTTTGGTTAATATTTCATGAAAAGCTATATGTTAGTTGTTTCTATTCTAGACCAAGTCTGACAACTTGAAAGAAACGCTGAAAATCAAATAAATCTGTTTTAGGCAGTGTTAAGATGATTGAGTTGCATTTTGGTTTAAGAAGTCCATGCACAAGTCAGTGGCAAAAAAAAAAAAAAGGAAAGAACCAAAACAAACAAACAAAACCAGAATAGAACTCCCCAGCCATATTACAGATGCAGATTGCACTATCTTGGGTGCTTCCTCAGTGGTTTAATTACCAACATTAACCAGCACAAGCTCAACATGTTACTGCAAGCTTGACAAAAAAATATTATGATATAGAGAATGAATTATGGCAACTAGCACTACTTCCAATAAAGTTAAGGATGTTTTCCTTTCGGCCTTGCATAATTGTTTTGGAAGATATTTTGTCTAAACTCATAGCAACAGTTCCCTGCTGGTTCTCAGGACTGTTTACCAACACACCTAGCCCTTAAGGAAAGGAAAGGCTGAATCCTAGCTGTGAGTGCTACTGTTGCTAGATACTCGTGTGACCACTTTCCACTACCACACAGGAGTTTGTTGAAAAGAGAGGAGATGCTTCAGCTGAACGGGAGGGAAACAAAATGCAGAGAGAACAGACCTACTCCGGCATTTCCAACTGTCCCCTCTCATCCCGTCTGAATATTTCACATGAAGAGTCCCTGTCCTGAAAAGGGATGATACCAAGAATGGGGTTTGGATTGCTTGGCTCTGTCCCTCTCAGCACAGGAAAAAGACTAAAAAACCCCAAGACTCCGTGTTCAAAATGGGACACTTTTAAACAAAAGCCATGCAGACACCCAGAGCCTCACACCAGTAGCACACCCCCTTCAACAATCCAACTATCACATACCTCTAGCTAATCTGCTCATCCCCCCCCCAAAAAAAGCAGTTCTGTGCAAAGCTGCACTGCTGAGATTTTTTTAGAAGTGCATATCATCCCCACTCTATAGATCAAGGATTCAGATATCTCAGGAATGACTGCTTACAGTGTGGAGGTTTAAGTTTTCCCATGCCCATAGATGACCTCTGCCCATCTTTGAATAAATATATATATCCAGACACAAGAATTCCACATCGTGCACCTTATTCCATCAAAGCGCTGTCCTAGGCAACGAGGCAGCAGTGAACTTTCCAGAGTCACACCCAATTAGCCACTGTAAACCTGAGCTTGACCAGAAGGCAGGGATTCTGGCTTGAGAGGAAAGGCAGCTTGAAAGGAACAGCAAGTCCTTACATTTTGCAGATCAGCCCAGAGGATTAAATGGCAGCATGGCCAAATTTAAGCAAAACTTCTGTGAGTTAAGCTAAGAGAGGATGGACATGGTCAAGTTCACACTCCAGGAAACACAGCAAGCATCAGTGTGCAAGAGCTGTTTTCCTCAATGACAAGACACTGTGTCTTGATCCACTGATAGTACAGCTCTAGAGACTGTGAAGACCCAAAACCCATCAGAAATTGTCCCTTTTAAGGATCTCAAAGGGCAACGCAACCTCCTGTCTGGTTATTTAAATGAATCCTGGCAGCTGCTGGTAAACAGGTGTTTAAAGCTCTCTGCTTGATTACTTTCTTCCCTCCCTTCATCCAGACATCCACCCAAAAGAGGCGCTTTTGTACTTTGGCTTCTAAAGGCACTCTGCAAGTCAGTGGGCCAGAGCAAGATTAAAACATCCGCCTCCTTGGCTGAAGCACTGCCTGCGTTTTCAAAGGGCTTGCAACTCGTCAAACTCCTTTTCCCTCCTATGCCTGTGGTTAAAGCATGCAAGAGCTTTGCTGAGCATGTGAAACCATGACTAGACAAATGCAGTGGGAAGTTTTGCATTCAGCGCGCTGCGCCTGCTCCTCCTCTGCCAAACAAGGAGAGCAGGTTAAGCCCAGCAACCTTCTTGTCACGCTCGGCACAGCTGTGAGGACCAGCCTGAGCACGGTGCTCACACACCCCCTGTCTGCGCCCAGGGAGGATGGTGAGGACACGGGCACGGCAGGCCACAGCTCATTGCCAAGGGGTCCAGATGTGAGATACGGAAGGGGGAAACTGAGGCACGTTTTCAGCATGCCCAAGGGCCAGGGAGGAGGGCATCTCTGAGCAAGGTTAAAGCAAGCCACAAACCCACTTCCCCTGAACATCACCAGGACTGTCACTTGGGTACCCTGTCACTCCACAGTGACACTATACAGATGCATCACAACACTGTGCTGTGCTCGGTCAACTTTGACAACTGAGTATCCTTCAAAGCAGCTAAAGGCAACTGGTTCCTCACTCAGAGGAGATGTGAGCGTACCCTGGAAAAGGAGGAAAGCCACCTAACCCTCTTTTAACCTTTTGTGAAATGGAACATCATCAGGAAGCTCCTCTTTGGGACAGCCTACCTAAGGACAAGGCAACACCCTACAAAGCTGTTACTCCCTCACCCCGTGTACACAAACACAGCCCCGGCCGTGGCACTCTCACTCCTCAAAGCCCATGGCCAAGAGCTCGGCTGAACCCCGCACAGGCAGCCCGGCCAAGAGCCTCATCAGAATATGCCCACACAAAACACAGCACGCTGCTCCTTTAGGCTTCATTCTGAGCTCCTTTGTTGCTCTAAGTGCCAGTAAACCCTGCACTGCCACAGGAAGGAGATGTGAAAACGAATTTAACCATATTAGCAGCTTCCAGGAGAGACTTGCCCCCCATCCTGCCTTGGCACAGGGAAGGCAGTAGTGAAGTCAAGACCTTTGCTGCACTCCACCGGCCACCCTCCTGCCAAATGATGAAGGACACAAAAGTACCGCTATCCAAACTATGCATACGCTTAAGCATCCAGTAAACCAGGCTGATCTCTGATCTGGCAAGCCTGCTGGAATAATGAGTATCCTGTGAATACATAATGTGCTGAAGTTGCCATTGTGTGAAGTAAGTCCATGGTTTGTCTGGGAGCCGAGCAATGCTGAGTCTACTGCTGCTTCCTGTTGCTTGTCCTGTATTAGCATTATTTTTGGATAGGCCCCATTATGTTCTGTAATCCTCACTGCAGTCAGTATGGCCACACTATTGTTCTTGGTTAATATTAGCAGTCAATGCCTCTGTCTGGGTGGCCGGACTACAATGTATTCCAATCATAAAACTAGCATGCATTAACGGGACAATGTACTGGGCACAGCGGGGAGACTTGGGGTCTTCCCTCCTCCCCTTCTTTAAAAAAAAAAAAAAGGTAAAAAAAAGCATAGTAGCTTCTTTTTTCCCCCCTCTCTTTTTAAACTAATGATTTTAAGTGATCTCAGCTACCAGAGTGCTTCATACAACAGCAGCATTTTAATCAGCACCTTATCTAGTTACGGAGTTATTTTCTCACGGAGCCCCACTTGTCAAAGAGCAGCAGATAGGCCAAAATGTCAATGGTTGCTTTCAACCTTCCCCAACAAGCTGATTACCTGCCCTTATCAGTCCCCCTACCTGTTTAAAGCATCCCACTGATAATTAAATGCACCAGTTACAAAAGGGTGGCAAGGTTAATAGACAGAATACCTAGTAGCCAGCCAAGCAAAACAGTCAGGTTCACATGGAGCAAGCCTGAACAAGAAGCCTTTCTACTTATTTACCTAAGTGCCTAAGAACTGGGTTGAGCTGGTAAAGGACTCTGGATGTTTGACTATTTACAAACCACTTTAACCACTTCTATCCACTTTTCTGCAGTTTCTTCTGAACACTACAAGAATAATGAGTGTAATTTACGCTGCAGAATAGTGACCGCAGAACCATGAGCTCCACAGACTAACAAGAAACAAATGCAATAACTTCTAGTTTTGACATCTTTCCCTGTGCTAAGACACAGGGATTACCATTTAAATTATTAGAACTGAGTCAATTAACATATAAAACTTCTGTTCATCACGAGAAATTCAGAGGCAAGCTTAGTTTCAGTTTTCAAAACCATTCCTGTCATTGGTGTTATCTACAGAACTACTTCTTATCTACAGAGAAGTACTTTTAAGAACTGTAGCTTAAGGCTTTTGCTTTTCAGGGTATCACAACTCCATTAGGACAGAAGTTGGAATAAACAGCTCAGACCCAAGTTCCCCAGCTTCAGGACCAGTTGACTTCTGCAGCCTCTTCAGCCCACCAGGAAGCGATGTTTCCTTGAGTGAACTACAACTTTAAGCATAAAGCATCGATTTTATGCAATTCATTTTCAGCCATGCTGACTTCCAGCTGCATAAACAAGCTGACAGTGCTGGATGTGTGTAGCCTGAGAAAGTTTAGGACTGAGCTTCACTGCCAGGCCAATCCAGCTGCCACTGAAGTTAAACTGGAGCAGGCCTTTATCTTAACAAGAATAAAAATTCTAGGAGTGGGCAAGATGAGGATTTATTTTTAGACATATTATGTTAACATAGTCAAATGGATATACCATGAAGATGAAGCTCTGAAGTGGCTGGAACATAAAAACACCCTTTAAACATGTAAGAAGTCCAAAACCTCTGAATGGCTGCATCACTTCTCTCCAGTCCTGGGAAAAAATCAGCCTTGTGATGCTAATTATGCTTCAGATGTCACTTAATACTCCCAGCTCTGTTTTGAATAGTAATCCTAGGCAAAACATTACACTTTGAGTGCTAAGATTTATTCTTACATTATTAATTCGACAATAAATGACAGAGTATGGATTTGATTAATATGCATTTTGTTATTAGAAAAATTTCTTCTGATCTGCCCATGCTCTAAGATGACTTACCATGCATTGTTCAAGAAAAGCTTGAACAATATCTAGCATTTACTTCTATAAATTTTCAAGAAGTTAACTGGAGAAGAAACAAAATCAAAAGCCAAATTTTTGTCTGATGACTGTGACATGCTGGGCTTAAAATAAAAAAAAAAAAGGAAAAGAATGTAGGGATATTTTTTCTCGGATTGAAAAGGCTGTTACTTTAATATCAGCTGCTGATTAGTATTTTGGACACCTCTTGTGTCAAGAGAGAGGGAAAAAGTTCACAAAGCTTAAAAAACACTAAAGCTCTTTTACTATGTCTCTGTAGCCACAGAAAACAATGCCTACCCAGAAAACATTTTATATCTTCAGGAATCAGGACCACTAAGATTTGTCATGAAAAAAGGGCTAGGCTATTTTATTTTTTTAGGCTGACTATTTTTAAGGTTGAAATAACATGTTCAAAACTCTTTTAAATTGTTTTTTATGCTAAACTCACTGAGATGCTGGAGGGTTTTTTTCCACCTCAGTAGTTTCCTGGTGTGTTGGTGCAATTGGGCCCAATATTAAATAATTACAAGGAGCATAATTTCAGGATAAACAAGCTGTTTGAAATTGGAGCTATGCATACCAAAGGAATTGCCAAGTTTGACCTCCTTACTCAGTCTCGCCAAACCCCCAAAAGATCTTTCTGTACATAAAAGCAAAGTTTAGAGTTAAGTTTTGCTTAGTTAATTGATGCTCAGCTCCCTCAAGGTGCAGCACACATCACACTTGGGGTTCTTTAGGAAAGACCAGGGGTTTGATTCATGTGAGAGAAGAGCATGTGTCTGCCTTGGAACAAAACTTGTTCAGACAGACTTTGACAAGTGGAACATGGAAATGCTTTTGTTCCATTCTTTTTTATATGGCTTCATAAAGCCAAGCTTGCCTGTCAAGAAAGTCTCAAAATGAATGCAAGAAACAAGCCCAGGTGCATTTTATTTTTTTTAATCATCATCACTATTGTTTCAATGCATTGAAGAATTACCAGCTACTGCAGGGGCAGCTTTCTGATCCACTCCAGTTCCTTTATGCTGGTTTGCTGCCCCCGTTTCCTAGCAACTTACTCAAACCTCCCATCACTTAAATTAATTTATGGCCCACCGTCTCCACACCCATTACTCACAGGGGTACCTATCAAAACTGACAAGAGCAAGCCCCATAAGTTATTAATAAGACTCTGACACTTCAAATCTACATTACAACTGCAAGCTCCCTCTAACAATACTTTTGAAGCAGCCCATTCTCTCTCCTTCCTCTCCTGCATGATGAATAAAGGCCTCTAATGCAACACAACTATTTTTCACAAATGGCATAAGGGGGCAGCTTGACATGGGAAGAGGCTTTTTCTTTTTAATTTTTTTTTTTTAAGTAGTCAAGGCAACAAGACTTCTGAATGTTACTGACTCAAGCTGGAACATCCAAGAAAAGGCTCCCTCAGAGAGCAGAACACAGTTCAGAGAAGGGCATGAGTTTTCAAGTGCAATATGATTAACATTTTGGTCTAGCTCTTATTACCTCTACTATAATTTTCAGCTGAATGCATTCAAAGATACCTCTCATGATCAGCCACATGAGTAAATGCAATGCTAATCTCAAGCTCTTACTGAAGTCAACAGTATTCAGCCACCTAAAGAGTTTTTTAAGTTCTGAAACTTCAGCATCAGATTAGAGCTGACTTAATTAAGTTTACTACTTTATCCTCAGAGCTTTGAAAATGCCTGAAATGATTTGTGTACACAATTTTAGTACAAATAAGAGCTTTGCCACATTAGATATTCTTTTGTTCAAGTGCCATTTGGAAGTCACAATGGCTAGCATAAAAGCTGTGTCCTGTGGAAGCTAAAGCTGGGAAGCAGGCTTGATAATTGCACACAGATTATCATCAGAGTCTCAAAAAGTGCATTTCTGCCTGGGAAAATGCAAGAGATTATTCCAAAATTCCAGGCTTATGAACCAAGTGTCTCAAGTTGTTGGAATTCTACCCATTTCAAAGGCTGCACTGGAGTTTTGCTGCTGCTGCTGCTCCAGGATTCCAGTGCTGAATGAGATTCAGCAGGACAATAGAAGCATTTCTTTTACTAAGATGCAGGCAAGCTTAAGAGACTTCTCCCAGGGTCCCCAGCCCCCCAAACCCACCCTCTACACACAGACTTCCCAACTCCATGAGGAGAGAGGCTGTTAGAATGAACATGTTTAGTTTTCACACCATTTTTATATGCATACATATAGATTCAAGGCACTCAGATTACTGGGAGCTAGTTAAAAAAAAATCCTTGATGTACCTGACTTCTCTGACAAAAGTCAAAATCTGCAACACAAGCACTACAGCCATTGGCAGAGCTTCAAATACCTCAGATTTTTACAAAGCCCTTTATCCCTTTGATGGCATATTTGATAACAGTTTTATCTCATTTCATGTTAGGGGGAGGAAAAAAAAAAGAGAAAAGAGAAAGAAATAAAGGACAGACTTGTCCTTCCAACAGAGAATACTTTTGTTAACTCTGCTATTGTACTTAGTAATACTATCTCCCTAAAAACGGAGAGTTAATTTCTCCCTTGTGCCTCCTTCAGCCCTCGATATTCCCCAAGTCCCAGCTGACAGAGGAGGCAGGTAGGAGGCAGCACAGGACACTTCAAGAACACATGGCTGCCTGCAGGACTACAAAGTGGGTGTCTACACCACAACTCCAGAAGGAATGCTTTTGGGACGGGCTTTCCTCCCTCCAAAAGAAGCCCAGGCCCTCCCAGCAACCAGCCCTTATCTGACTGTGAAGGGCCAAGCTTTGGAGAGCCTAGGCATGCTTCCACCTCGCCAGCAGCGATAGTGGCACAGGATAGGAAATGAGATTCACCCCTCCCCTGCACGCACATTCAGGGCCCTCCTCCCCTCCCAAAAATGACCTTAGGCATCTAGGTTAGGATGACTGGATTTACAAAACTGCTGAGCATCAACATACCCCAAGGCAGTCGGTAGGAAATTGTCTGCTCAGCACCTTAGGAGAAGGGGTGGGAGGGGGGGGTACAGTTTTGTTTCCTAGGTGATCTCAAAATACAAGTTTTAGGAGCAGAAATTTTGGAGCTTTCAGCATTCATATCATAGAATCCCAGGGAGGCACCTCAAATGCCAGACAGGAGCCCCCCCAGACCAGTCACCCCCAGCTTTTGCTCGCCTGCATGCAGCATTGCCAGACACAAAAACCGGGCACCTCCTGCCATCCCGGGCCACGACACTCCTCTGTGTCCACAGATCCTGTGGCTCTGGAGCCTGCTCTGTGGCTCTGTCCTGCGTGATGGATTTTGGAAAGATGGTCCTCGCTTTCTGTGCAGGGAGCTGAGGGCTCCTCTGCAGAGCTGACCATCAAAGCTTCAACCCTCCTGAGCAGCCCAGAAGAAACAAGCAGCAGTGATGTCTGAGTATTTTTTTCCACAGCCAAAACAAAGCAGGATCACTGATGAAGGAAAGGGTCACTTCATCTCTCTGCTCTACAGGGCTGACCAGTATTTTCTAGAGTGGACAACGCTGGAAAAGTGCCTGGCAAAAAGCCCCACCTCCCTGAGCCACCGAGTTTTGCACTCAACTAGAGGGAAGCCAGAATCTCTGGACCGCAGAGGCAGGTAGCCAGGAAAAGGTGTGCTGTGGGGAGGAGTGAGTGAAGTGCACCAAAAGCTAAAGGCTTCTCTCAGTCTTTAGCTTCTGGAGTCCACAACCACCTCCAAACACAGCCAGCTTCCCAGGGAAGCTGGCTACTACTTCACCAAGAACAGCAACAGCAGCTCCCATCCACACCGAGCAGTGCAGTCAGATTTCCCCTTGGGAGAAGCAGGAAGCCTTCCCAAACACGCTCCGGGGAAGGAGGCCAGCTATGACACACACTTTTCACACGGGATCCCTCCGCACCCCCTAGCCCACTGCTCTTCTGGCTTAAGCCCAAGACTTCACTGGTTAAGAAAAAAATAAAAAAAAAATGAACTTCTGACCTTCTAAGTCTCAAGAGACTTATTCATGCTGTAAAGTGCAGAGATACTGGGTTTGCTTCCCTGACCCATTTAGATCCCCCTCACTGCACATCTGACTTTCAAATTTAACAGGCTGTGCATTGTGAGCCCCAGGGAACAAAAACAAAAACACCACTACATTTTACTCATTTCTGTGCTGCGGATTCCCGACGCTGTTGCCAAGATGCCTGCTCCCTCCCAAATCCTGATCCCTCTTCCCCTGGCACAAGAAGTTAAGAGTTCAACTCACTAAGGACATCTCAAGCACCATCCAACACACCCAGAGCCAGAGCAAGTCAAGCAACTCACCGGCCAGGCGAAGCTGAAAGGGATAACGATCCGGTTCTTTTCATTATTCCGGTTGTACTTTAAATTGAAGGTATTTCCTCCGATGACAGGAGTGGATTTGGATCCGAAGCTGCAAGGACCGCCAGCAGTGACCCGCGATTGATACTCCTTCAGACAAACTTTAAAATAGGTGTCACACTCGTCTCTGGTGCATTTTTTATCTCCTGGGTTTCGGGTGCCATCGCAGCAATTTCCATTTTGCAGTTCACCATTCACATTTTGCATGGATAAGATCTCCAACTCGAACTGTCCCGACGCTAAAGTCACCTGTTAATCCCAAGAAAGAACCGAAGGAAAAAAAAAAAGGCAAAACAAAGAAACAAAAAAAAATAAAAATAAAAAAAGAAAAAAGAGAAAGAAACAAGAGACAGTTACCTAACTTTTTTTCCCCAAACACAGTCTACAACAACTCTGAAGACAGGAAAAAAGTAATTTTAAGAGTGCTTTCAAGAAGCACATGCATAATATTAAAAAAAAAAGCCCAAAGCCAACCACTCCAAGCTTTTCCCTATCAGACATCCATGAGAAGGGCTCATAAATCAGCCCGACTAAATAACGCCATTAATGCCAAAAAACAACCTTAAGCGCCAGCTCCGAAAAAGCAGCGTGAGGAAGACTTCCAAACGGTCAGGAAATAAAACTAAACCAAACCAAGAGTGTACACTCGAGGGTCAAACCCAGCAAAAACGATGCAGCTAATATTGTGCTGCCTGGAAAGGCACCCAACCACCCCTCTGCCTCCTCCGGGGTGCAGCTGAGCCGGGGAAGGCTGGAGCTGCCCAGCTGAAACTCACACCCCGCTCATTAATCACCCCAGCAGTGCTGCTATTAAGTTTATTTTTTTTTAAAAAAGCATTAAAAAAAAAAGGAGAAGTGGAGAAAAAAGTGATTTCAGGGGGAAAATAAAAGCGGTTTGCAGTAACCGCATTTCTTGTTCCCGGGAATTAAGTCTTGCTGCAAGGAGGACTCCTGCGTTTGCCATCTCCAGAGAAGTTAGGACAGCAGCTCCGTTCCGGCCGGAGGAGCCGCGCAGAAGCGCCCGTCCGGGATCTTCCGAACCCATATCCCCGCAAACTCTACAGAAGAGCCCCCAAACGGAGCGGCCGCGTCCCCCGCGCCATGCCCAGGTACGTACCTCGGCCCGCAGCGCCAGGAGCAGGGTGAGGATGGAGCACGCCGCCGCGGCTGCCCGCCGGGGCGCACGCATGCCGCCGCCGCCGCGCTGCCCGCCCGCCCGCCTGCAGGGCCGCCGCCGCCGCCGCTCGCTCCGGGTCGGGACGGGACGGGGAGGGCCAGGAGGGAGGAGGAGGAGGAGGAGAAGAAGGAGGAGGAGGAGGAGGCGCCGCTGCCGCTGTCGCCGCTGCTGCCGCCGCCGCCGCCGCCCCGCTCTAATATACCGCGGCGCACCCGCGCCGGACAACGCCGCTTTTCAAGCGCTTTCAATAGCGCCCCGCTCTTCAATGCAAAGCAGCCCGGCCTCCTTTTATCCACCTTATTCTCTCGCCTCCCCTCTTTTCTTTCCCTTTTCTTTTCTCTCTCTCCTTTTCTTTTCTTTTTTTTTATTTTATTATGGCGATTATTATCCCAGTCCTTTTATTTCTTGCGGCGGAGCCCCTCGCCCCCCCGAGACGCACACACGCACGCACGCACACACACTCACTCACACACACACGCACATGCAGCACACGCACCGCCCCGCAGCCGCCCGCCCGTCTGGGAGCGCCGCCGCCGCTCCGCTTCATCTAGCCCAGGGCGGCAGGCGCATGCGCCCATCCATATGCATGAGGGGGACAGCAGGAGGAGGGAATAGAGGAGGGGAATGGCACGGGCAGGGGTAGGCAGGTACCGAAGGGAGGAGGCGGCGGCGGGGATGGAGTGAGATGCGGGTTGCCGGCTCCTCCGCCTGAGGGAGGCGGCGCGCCCCGGCCGCCCCGAGGGTCTGTGCCTCGGTCCGTGCCTCCGCAGGTGCTTCCAGCGCTACCTGGAGCAGGAGGAGCCGTGCTGAGGCGGGCCCCGCGCTCCCTCAGCGGCGCTCCCGGCTGAGGGCTTTTCCCGCCCCGCCGCTCGCTGAGGGGACGCGCGAGTCCTGCTCGCCCGGGAGCCGCAGCCTGTTCCTCCTCGCGTCCTCGGCGCTGGTGAAAGGGAGAACGAAGCCTTTTGAGGGACACTCTTTGCGGTGTGAACCCTTTCCCCTGCCACTGGCCGGCGGCCGCCGCCCGCCTTTCCCGCCCCTCGGTGCCTGAGTCGGCACAGGGTGGGGGCGCTGCCGGGAGCGGGTCGGCGCGCCCTGAGGGGACGGGAGGCACGGCCGGCCCGGGGCTCTCAGGTAGCCCTGACCAGCGGCTGTCCTGAGGGGAGCGGAGGTGGCAGTCGCCCGCCTCAACACGAGGTCGTGCCACCGGGGGCCTCCCGCGCTTCAAGAGGGGGGAAAGATCCCTCAGCTGATCAGTCCCGGTATCACAGTGCTGGCAGAGTGCCGAGGCCATCACGCACCCTGTCCCCTCGCTGCAGAGGCTCGTCCCAGTTTTTAAGTGAGTGCTGGGGTTGCTCTGCCGCACATCCTTTCAGGTGCAAGGTCCAGAGCCACACAGCCAGGTGATTACTTAAGGGACACCCTGCCACAGATTATTGAGAAGCCCAAAAGTTTGCACAGTAGCAAAAAGTGTTCAGACTGGTTCCCAGAGGAAGAGCCACACATCAAAGGGCATTGAACAAAAAAAGAAAACCCAAAAAAACCCCACCCCTAACTTTGTCTCTGGTTTGGGAAGTCCCTGGGCTGCGGGTCTAGAAGTTGGGTGACTGTGCTGGGAACTCGCTGCATCACTGTCCCTTTCTTCCTGAGGCACTGGCGACAGGAACTTGGCCTACATGACGTTTGGTCTGACCCAGAACAGCTATTCTTATGTCCCGATCTATTCCACCCTGATCTAACACAGTGGATGTGTGAATGTCTATTTTATACACCAGAGTCAGTGGTACAGAGGAAAACAAGATTTCTGACCTAATTTTATATCCTTTGTTTTCATTTCCTATGGCAAAAGCAAAGTGCGTGCCTGTTCTTGGCTGTGGTGAGGTCTGTCCCGTTCTGGAGTGCTCCAGGCTGAAAAGCTGGTGGTATTTGTTCCCCTCACCTTAGAACTATGCTCAGACTTCCACCAGACTCCTGCAGATCCTGTTCCCATTTGGGAGTTCACAACTTCGACTATCCACTGGTGATTTTGGGACGCCTGTGAGGTGTGCAGTTGCTGAGTCCTCCTTCCAGCCTCCCTCAGCCCCCAGGTTCCATCAGCGTTGGTTGTACCTCATTGGATTCATTAGCTTTTCAAAGGCTGGTAAACCCTCATGGTGTTTAATCTGTGACATGGCTGCAGTTTGGTGATACCAGTGCCCCTCTTCTTTTTTTTTCTAGTGGGTGTTGGTTAACTTCCACCGCCTGGTTAAATGTTACTCATTCCCAAGTGCCACACATCTGCTCCTCTGGGCCTTTAAATACCCTGCTGCTGCTGGTATGCTCCATACCTTTAGGGCAGGTCTGGAGTTGGCCTTTCTGTAAAAGGTTACTCCACCTGTTTGACTCCAATGCTTAGGAAATCCAGAGTTCTCTTTCCCACAGTGCTTGTGACTCAGCAGTGTAGCTGCCCTCAAACAGAATTACTTGTCCAACAACTTAAAATGCTTTGCAAGCATTAATGAATTAAGTCTCCCAGTGTCTTGAGATGGAGAGTATTAGTGATAGGTAAAGCAAGGCAGAGCATGAATCATGTGCAGAAGCACATTGCGAACCCTCTCTCTTGCAGCCCTGAAAGAAATTTTGACCTCCTAGAACTCAGCAATAAAATCCCCCTACACTTCTTTAGAATTTCCCCCTTGGAAATTCTTGCTTTTTTTCTTTGGGCTGCCAAGGCCAGATCTTGAACCCCTGCACAGCAGCACTGGAAACCAGCTGAGCACATTGCCTGTAGCCTGAGCATCTTTTCAAGATGCTCCTTTCACTATGGATACAGCAACGTGCAAACTGCTGCGTGTGCACAGGGGCCTGAACTGCAGTTGCTTTGAGCAGCCCGGGGCTGGTGCACATAAAATCCCCGCTGCAAGGCTCTGCCTGCACGTCTCACGAGGTGTGGAGCCGGCGTGTCTTCCTCTGTGGCTGGTGAAGAACTTTTCAGCGTCTGGCGCTGGGCTTTTTACATTGCGTAAAGTTACTTCCTGCTAATCTTCCTATTCCGACATAATTAGATCACATCCACATTAGAAGCCGTTACAGACATGGAGTGTGCCAAAGTCCAGCCTTGCAGGCAGTGCTTTGCTTTGGGCCTGAATCAGCTCCCTAATATAGAGCTGTTCGTTGAGGCCACTGGGAGGTTGCCCAGGACTTCGGTGGGACGAGGATCACAGCCTTTAGAGGGAGTGTCTGGCTTACGAGGGTCAGGTGTCGTGAAGTCGATTCTTTGTGTGAGGAAAGTTGTAATTTCCTTTTAAAGCTCGGTGACTCATTGAGCCATGGCTGCGAACAATCCCACAGGATTTCCTTAGATTTGTGATACCTGAAGGTAAGCTTGGAATGGCGCCCCTGGAAAAGTTCTTCGTTCAGGCACCTGATGCATCTCATTTTCAAGCTGGTGACTAAACTTTTGTTTACTACTGTAATGCAGATCAAGACAGTTGCATAATCATAGGGGACTGATGCTGCATCAGCCTTCAATAAACCAGTTAAAGAACTACCAGAAGAGAATCTGTCAACATGTGGAATCTGTGGTCATAAAGAATTCATAAAGCTCAATGACCTCTTTTCACAGCAAACGAAGAGGCTAAAGGAGCCCTTTGTTCCTCCAGATTTTTATAAAAGTAATTTTGCTCCTTGAAATTAGCCAATAAAATAAATTTGCTGCAGTTTTAGATATAAGCCTGGACAAACGGAGTGGAAGGGTGAAATTTCATCCACTGGGATAATCCTTTATCTAGGAGTTAAGCTTCCCTGTTGCAAGGAGAAAGGACATATCGCCGCAGTCAATCACGGATGAGTGAGCTTTTAGATAAGGCCTTTCCTATAATACACCCACAACACTTCATTTTCCTCTTGCTGTTCTGGAAGTGACCTGCCCACTTGGGCGAGTGTCGCGGAGCAGAGATAGGGACCGCGCCGTGCTGCTTGGCTGACACGCATTTCGGAGCAACACATTCCACCAGATGAACCCATTTGCACAGTTGAGTGATCTAAACTTAGAAAGCTAATTTCTCTAATTACAAAGTGAGACTGAACTCCTGTAAAGCTTTTCATCACCTGAGTGGAATGGGAATTGCGCTTCCATAATCATTTAATGTTTAGAAACTAATTAGGAAGCGTTTTGTGGGGAAGCCACACCCAGTGTTAAGACTATTTCACAAAGGGAGCAGAGGAGCAAACCACCACTGATGAGAAAGTTGAGCAAGTGGCAGAGGTTAGGAGAAAGAGCACAGTTTACCCAGCACTGAAGAGTGCATTCCTACTTCCATGAAAGCTCCAGTTCTTCCCAACCAGGCAATTTCTTAAAGCCATGTCTTCAGGCAAGCTTTCCAAATGTGACAAAAGATTTTGGAGAAGAAGATGCTACAGTAACCAGAGCCCCAAATCCAGTTTGTTGCCACAAGCCTTTACTTTCCCTCTTCCCTGGAGTGCATTGCTTAATAGAACTAAAATTTCAATGCTGCGCTGTGTTTATTGTGCAGCACATGTGCATTTTGTCACTTTGAGATTCCTACTTTAGTTTTTCTGTGTGTTAGAAGTGTTTTATTCCCCAGAATGAAAGTGAGGCACTAAATCTATTTCAGAGGATATTCTGAGAACAATTAAAAAAAATAAATCTGGGGTATTCAGAAATTACTGCAGTGAGAACCAGTAAAGTCCCTGAAAGAGTTAAAGCTTTAGTACCAAAAAATATGTCTATTGTAGAGCCTTTATGTTTTATCCAGCTGTAATTAAGTGAATCCATAACATTATTGCTTTCTGTCACAGCTTAAAATTGAGGCCTTACTCTGTTCCAGAGAATAGTGCTGTTTCTCCTTCAGTTTCCTTTATTTATATGCACATAAAACCTGCTCTCTGGTTGTTTCTCTGTTAACCCTTCAAGGATCAGATGCCTCCACATTAACCTGTGAATCCAACTGCTTTGTCCTTCACTTATCCTCCCCAGGGGTGGGATTCCTGTGCAGCAGTGATTTGATCTCAAATCCCTGCTTTCTAAAAGCAGGGAAGAGCTGAGACTACAGTTTTAGATCTGGGTAGGGGTACAGCTTATCAAGGTGGAGTAGCTTCCAGTAGGTGCAAAGACTGTGACACTGAGCAGTGCTGGCACATCTGTCACAGACAAGATGACACTTTCATTTGATAAGCAGCAACCTTGGCTATTCTTGTCGAAGGGGCTGCCCTGAAACCTGGGCTGAGCCCCATCTCCAATGAACAATGGGTGCTTTTAACGGAGTTCTGAGTTTCTAGTAGTGTTTTCCTCACAGCTTTCTGCAAAGGTGCTCCTTTGAGCCAATTTCCAATTTGAGGAAGTGCTCAGGCCAAATTTCATTTTCTTGTTTTGACAGTATCAAAATTCCTGATCTTCTCATGCGGATTGTTTTCATTGTTAATTTCATATGAAAATATGTCTTCAATGCATTCTCAATCACAAATTATCCTGAGGGTGCAAGACTGAAGTTCACAGGGGTGTCATTTAGCTAAGGAAATATCAAAAAAAAGAAGAGAACTGTGATTAGCAGATTTAAATTTGGGTGTACAGTAAATGACTTCTTGTCTTTGCCTGCCATCATTCCCTGACTGATCTAATCTGGGCCTTGACTTTACTTATTCCTTCATGGGCGGTTTCTTCATTTGGCCTGAAGAAACTTTTAAAGACATTAAGATTTCTAAAATCCAAATTCAGCCCAAAACAGCGATGTGCCTAAATCAAAAAACAAAAAATGAGTTGGGCCACAAAGTTCAGTGCATGGGAGCAATGCTGCTGATCCACAGAGGGAACCCTTTCTTCAGGGAATTAGGGATGTGCACAGTGGCCTTTTTTTACCTGGTCCCTTGGCACTGCTGACTCCCTGGAAGGAAGGAAGGAAGGAATCTTTTTGTCAGCTAAACCTAAGTTTTTAGGTAAAGCACAGGCCACAGTGGATGGCTGGTGTCCTTGGTTATACAGATAAAGACAAGGCCCTAAAGGAGAGAAAAAATATCTCTGTCTATGTTCATCCTTTACACAAGAGTGAAAAAAGCCTCTTGACCATTCTGCATGTCACAACAGTGCTACTACCTGCAGAGGTGAATTGAGGACTTTTCTGTCACTGATCATGCAGCAAGAGATCTGACTGGACTGGGTGTTAGAGCCAGCAGCATTTGGAAGAATCTGAGTCTGCACTGATTTGGGAGTTTTGGTGTTGAAAACTGCATTTTGGACAAGATTCATATCAACTCGACAGTCCATCACTTGAGACTCTTCAGTCCCACTCTGAAGGTAGCTGTGGTCAAAATGCCTGCAGCTTCCAGCAGGATAGTGGGAAATAGAGCAAATGAGAAGGACTAGAATAAGAATAGTCTGGGGGCTTCAGGGAGAGGTGGCAAATAAAGAGACTTATTCTTGGGAGTCTTCCCTGTCACCCTGTCTCTCTGGTTAAAGGTTTGTCTTTTCTCTTTCCACAGTACCTGGAAGGTTTTCCATTCCTGCCGCCCTGACAGCTATTTTGTCTCACAACATTTTCAAACACATGGGAAATGATTTTCTCTTCAATTGCTCCTGATCACTGCCCTGAGCCTTGGAGCACTCCAGGTGTGGTGAAGAACATCCCTGATTTGTGGCACTGTGACAGCAGGACAGCTTGGCAAAGACCTGAAAGAAAAAGAGCCTGGCTGTGGAATTGGACCCTTGAAACCAATTAATTTCTTTGAAGGTAATGGCATTACCCAGTGTGCTCCAGCTTTCTGTCTGAAAGGGGGCCACAGACTCTTACAGATCCACAATCTGTGTTGCCCTAACTGTTGGGTTTTTTCCTATATATAATGATGATTTTTATTTACTGTGGCAGAGAGGAACGAATGAGGATCTGCCACAACTTGAATGGAAGCAATTCCACACCTGTCCCTTTAACTGCACGTTTGTGGTTGGCTGCCTTTTATTGTCCTCCCCACTCTGGGGCTGCAGGGCAGTGTGTGTGTGTGTGGATTTCCCAGCCTAGTGGGTGACCCTTCATCTTGCTGCTCCGAGTTGTGGCTTCCGTCCCCTCCTTTCTCTCCAATATTTATTGGAAGCACGTGCTAAGGAATCTGTGAGCCTGCAATGCTAATGAGTGCATGGCATGGAGTGGGGCAGCAGATGCAAAGGGACAGGCACGTTTCCTAATGAGGGAGTCTCGAGACCCATCTGTTGAGTCTCGTGGGCCTTCAATGAAGTTTGCTGCCCGAGGTTGCCGGTGGAGGGGGTTTTTTTTTTCTCTGATGCTTTTGGTTCTCAACAAGTGCAATCCTGTATAGAGCAGCATGTCATGGGGTTATGTTTTGTTGTTACTAGCAGATAATGTGACTTTGAAAAGAACGCCCCTGCCCCAGCTGAAAGGAGGATAACCCTCCTCTACCCCCTTCCTTCCCATCCTTCTTGCTCGGATCAATAACAGGTCCCTAGGCACAAAGCCTGCATTCTTTTATTCTCAAATTAGAGCAGCTGCAGCAGCAACACCACAGCTCATTGGAAACCTATTAGCTTTTGAAAGACTTAATCCAGTTTGAAAATAACTAGTGTTTCCCAATCCTTCACGCACTCACTCCCGTAAGAGGCAATATTCTTAGGCTGCTTATTATTATAATAACCTGCATCTCTCTCCGTGTCCCAAAGGGGCAACAAAGAAGGCAAAATGTCAGTTTCCCAGCTTCACAGGGCCTAAGAACATTGGATTTACTCTGCCTTATCACACCCTGTCACTGAGCTCTGCCGCCTGCCATCCTGCCTTCAATGGTGACTGATGTCTTGTGATTCACTCTCCAATTTCATAGTTTTTAAGGCCAGAGGGGCTATTATGACAATCTATTTGACCTCCTGCACAACACATTAGAATTTCATCCTAGGTGGGATAAAAGCTGGGAGCAGCTGGATTCTTTGATGTGACTCTGTCGGGCCACAGTGGAAATTTGGGGTTTTCTCGGGGTACTCTTTGTTATAAGGGGAGTTTGATTATTTTCCTTTTTTTTTAAAGCACCTGAATCACAGAGCTTTGTAAATGGGAGCACACGCAGCAAATGACTTGCTTTGGAAGTAGGGGAGCTGATTTTACTTGGAAAGGGTTTGCTCCTCTGGCTTGGCTTCTTGTTTAGCTTTTGTATCTCCCCTTTACTCCGGATGTCCCTTCAGAAGCACTTTAGGATAATTATTCCCATTTTAAAGGTGGACGTCTGAGCTTCAGAGGTGTTTAGGCCTTAAATGCCTTGTGAAGTCCAGTGCAGTGAGGAAATAAAGTTTTCTTGAACAGAATGCTCAATTTCATGCCCCATGTCACACTGGAAATCTGTAGAAGATGAGGGAGTTTGTCTTGTCATTTTTCTTGAGTCTCAGCCTAGTGTATTCACAGCCTAGTGTATTTGCTCAGCCTAGTGTATTCACAGCCTAGTGTATTTGCAGGGACATCTTTCCCTGCTCAGACTTTTCCTGTACTGTGCCAGCCCTAAACCTTTCCTGTAAGTGCTGCCAACTGTTATCATTAGTGTTGGTACGGATATTTTGCCAGAAGTGGCTGGGGTGGGACCACCAACTGATTCCCGAAGGCCACTGAACAGCAACAGCTTTTGATTTCTACTGACCTGGACCAGATTCAGTGTGGTGACCTAGAGCTAAGGGGCTCAGTATCTCATTACTAATCCTTTGAGCTAGCCAATTCCTTCCACCAAGTCAATGTTTTCTAAAGTGTTAAAAGACTTTTCCTGCCTGCCTGCCCATTAAATCCTGCTCTTCTGTCCGTGTCCTTGGATCAGCCTAATCACTGAAGTGGATCAGTTTCAAGTTTTAATGATGCAAGCTGTGGTCCTGACAATGCAGAAGATGGCAGGCAGCACAGCTGAGGCAGGCTCTGCTCTGGGGTCTCTGCTTTGGGGTAACCCTGATGTGCTGCTTTTGTCATGCATTGCCAGCTGGGATACAGGGTGTTTCCTGCCTTTGGCTTGTTTGTCTGGGATTTACAATCTATATATGTTTCTAGATGCTATTTATAAAAAAGAAAAGAAACCATGTGTTTTCTTGGACTGTCCGTTGACTACTTTTTTTGGTACAAATAATAATTTTCTTCTGTGATATTTTAATCTTCTCACTTTCCTAGATGGGGAATTTGGCTTTGCAGAAAGAACTACAGGGAACAGCATCACTGTGTTTAATGTATCCTTATTATTAAAGTCTTATATCTTAGAGATACAGAGAAATGTGTTTCAAGAGAGTGTGTACAGAAAACCCCATTAGAATCAGCAATAGCCTCATCCACATACACCTAGCAGGAAACAGCTTCCATTTGCTTAATTTTAGATAGAACAGAGAGCATTTTACATATCTCCTCTTCCAGCAAAGCTTCTTCATAATTTTTACAGACTTTTTATTTAGACTTCATACTTCATATATAATGGTGCACATGCACATTTGCCATGTATATGCTTTTTTCTCCTTATATATATATATATATATTTGAATAAAAAAGGGAAGTTATTCTCAGATATTTCAGTTACTTATCCCTGGTAACAGTTTTCCTAATATTTACTCTGGTAAAATGGGCAGGGCTGTGTTTTTATGGGGAATCTTTTTCTTCTTGAGAAGTGGGGACGCTTCCCCCCACTGCTCATGTGCACACAGGCGCTCGAATACAAATTTCCCTCACCAATTTTTTTCTTAAAACAAAAATTATTCATAGAATTTGGACTTCATAGATTTATTCACAGAATAAATTAGATTTCATTCACAGAATTATGCACAGAATTCTGCCTTTGAATGCATATAATAGACCAGGCTGCAGATGAAAAGAGCGTGAGTCTCCAAGGTTCTGTACTTGCTCTTCTGGAAGGAGCTCAGTGTCCGCTGAGTGATACTAAGCACATTTTACTTACTTACTTTTGGTCAGTGGATCAGGATAGTCTAATTCTAGGCTATCTTATTAAGAATCTTCTCAAAATAGTTAATTAATCTCCAGAATCTCAGGGGGTTGCTCCTTTCTAGTACCGGTGATGTCAATTAATGCTCTGTTACCATTTGAAGCCAAGCTCTTAATGTGGAGCTTGACATGAAGGCCCGTGTCTAGTAAAGAGTCAGAAGCAGAATCTGACAGTGTCCTTCCTCTCGCTAGCACTTTGTTTATGTGAATTGTTTCCCAAGTTAACTCCTGTGGCCTAACCCCAAAGAAGAGAAGATCTAATCTCTAATTGTCCTCTGGGACCATCCCTGCAAGGTCCTTGAAGAATATATCCTGTTTCCTAGTCAAACAGTCAATCCAAGGATGTGTCCTGGCTTCTCTTCTCATTTGAAGATTGTTTACCTGTTATTTGTGAACTGTGTTTTGTCTATGGACTATTCCTAGTGCAGTCACATTGTGATGCTTGTTAGAGAAGGAGGAAGGACTGAAATGGCACGGACTTCGCATTCAACATCACATATTCCATGCTGAAGGATTTACAGTTGCTTTGCAATTGCTCCAAAGTCCAGTCAACCTTTGGGGGCTGCAGGAATTCGGCCAGTGGTGGCAGACAGAGTGAGTCTGTAAAAAATATTGAGACAATTCCTAATTACCTGCTCTGATGACATTTTAGAGCAGCCTGGTATATGTTAGTGGGTATCAGATGTGACACAAAATATTGAACGTTTCAGGATGATGCTAAAATGAAAGCAATTCAAGGATCAGATTGTGTATGAGTGTCAATATTCAAACCCAGCTGTAGCAGACAGAACGCTCTCATTTATGCCACCTGGGATTACAGTTTTGTTAGAGTATGAAGCTGTCACTTTTTGTTCAAAGAGATTTTTCCTGAAAGGAAGGCAACCAGTGCTGAGGAGCTGAAAGCATTGAATTGTGTTCATTTGGATTAAAAATAGGTATTTTGGGCCAGCGGAGCTTCAAAATAAGCTTCAAAATTCTCAAACCAAACGGTTTTCCTTTTGGTAGCCGAAAAGGAAACCGCACATCCAGGAGGAATGTAGATCAAAGCAAACTCTGCAAATGATGCAGAAACACATAAAATAACAAACAAGGCTGGTGGGAAGAGGGGAGCTTTTGTAAGTAGATAGGTCTGTTCATATTACACTGAAACTAAAGGCAAGATTGCTGAAGAAGATACTGGAGAGGGGTATATAAGGGTATAGGTTTTTCTCCTCAGAGGAATTTTCCAGCCTGTTTTTGCATCTCCATTGTATTTGCAAAGTAACAAATGAGGGGCATACTCACAGCAGATCTCACTGATACCAACTTTTGCCTTTCACCACCCTCTCTTATCTCTTACTTTCCTTCTCTGTCTAGTTTTCCCCGAGCCTCCCTCTGCCGAAGTCTGTGGCAAAACATGTTTGTTCCACTGCTCACCCATAATGCTCTTAAAGCACAACACTGGGTCATCCTCCATCACTGAACTTACAATATTTAGGTAGTTTAGCTTTCATATTTGCAGAACAGAACAATTCTGAATGTGTCTACAATTAGCTCTTTACATTGGAATACATTTGTTTAGGATTTTATGTATGAGAGTACAAATCTCCCTCAGAGCTGTATTTAATAGAAAAAATGATATTGCTAAATAGTTTTAAACTCCTTATTTCACTTATGTGTAAGTGACTGTGTTGTTGCAATAACCAGTTTTGAAAACAGAATTGATAGGGATTTGGTGATTGTTGCAATGAAGTCATTCTTCAGCTGAATGACTTGTCCAGTCCTTTCTTGGATGCATCTTCATGAAGTGATGGGCATGTAATTCCTGAACTCCTTGGGGTTTTGTTTCACGGAATTGCCCAAGAGGAAGGGCTTTGCAGAAGGGAGAAGGGTTTTTTGTCCAACAGGCAAGAGGAGCTGAGATTCTGGGGATAGCTATGTTCCCTCCTGTGGATCCTGATGTCTCCATTTTGCTTCTGTGTTGCCAGCTCTTCTATGTGCCTCTCCAGCTGAAGAAGCTGAAGTGTGGCACCTACCTCACCTTTGGTAGAAAACAGCTCTTTCCTTGTGCAGGAGGTCATTTATTTCATCTAGGCCAGCAAGTGGAAAGGCAACATTTTCTCATGAGCTCCATTCCTTTACAGAGGGAACATGTCTCTTACCTCTCATCCCCCTCTCTCTTTCTTCTGCAGCCACACACATTTTGAAAGCACCCTGGTCCATATTGCTGGAGTAGAATGGGTTCCCAGGCCTCTATAGATTCAAGGACAGGGCACAAGCTGGATTGACACCGCCTGGTAGTTGGAAAGATTTAATTTCCTTCTTATTTTCCTTTTTCTTTAGGTAGACAGCCCCTTTTCTCTCTGCTTTGCAGAGCAGTCATTCATCAGGAAGGGCAGGCCCCACTGTACCCATCCTGTGCAGGTCACTGGAAACACATTTCCCCCTCCCATTTTCCCCTGGGTGGTGCACAAATGATACCTGCTCCTTGTGGAGAGGGCAGGAGACTGGAGGAATGCTGCTCTTCTGAAGACTCTCACTGGGATAGCTCTGGGAAGGGTGGAAAACATTGTTTTCCCACTGTCCCAATTGAGGCTTGTTTGCAGCAGACAGAGATTTCCTCTAGCAATGCTTTATTTCTCCAGGACTCCGGAATTGTTTGCCCGTTCTTTGAACTGTTTTTTAAAGTGGCCACTTTTAGCCTGAATGGAGAGCAGTGAAAGTTTGAGCTCTGTATCCGGGGAAGCTCCTCTCTGCGTGAGCACTGGACCAGTCAAAAGGCTCCAAGCCTAGGACTGCCAGACAAAGGGACAGCCTGCAGCAAAAGGGATGTTTGTACTGTGGCCAGAGTAGGCTTCCTTAAAAATAATAGCAAAGGTAAACACTATCAATTCACAAGTTACATGCTTGTAAAAAACCACCAGCCCGTTTGCTAACCCATTAAGAAGGGAAATAAGACTTGACAGTTGGCTGTGCTGTGATTCTAAGCTGGATGTTTCCCTGAGAAAGAGTTCCTGTGGTGCTGTGAGTGCTCTGCAGTCACTGGTGGCAAGGGATTGGGAAGATTTGTTGCTGTCCAGAAGTTTGTGCATGGGTTGGTTTTAGATTGTTTAAACCTATCCACATCAAGCGACAAAATGCAAAGCTGTCAGACCTGACCTGGCAAAGTGGAGCTGGCATTCCAAAAAGTGCATGTCCATTCAGTGACTTCTGTTATTCTACTCAAATGTGGCCTTTGTATTTGTGACTATATTTTTTGTGACAGGTAACAAAAAGTGTGGGATATTTTGTTGAAAGAGGTTTATCCCAAGCCAAAGTTAGCTTTGCCAAGTTTATTCCCAAGGAGATGCCTTCCAAATACAGAATAAATTCCCATGTGTGACCTGCTTCATTCTTGGTAGGTATATGGACAGCAGATCTGAAATTTGGTCAGAACTCTGCACCCAGTAGGGGAAGAAATGCTTTGGGCTTTCCCAGTTTTGGAAGGAAGTCCATTGGTGGCAGAAAGTTGAAGAAAGGGATGGGATAGACCAGCTCTAAAGCCAGTTGGACAGTTTCTGAATGATTTTACACAGAGTATTTCAAAGTTTCTAGGAAATCTCTCACTGAGTCCAAGAAGTTTTATATGTCCCAATGTTTAGCTGGCCTCAGATATATGGGAAATTGCCTTGGAATTTTTTTAAGGACAGCAAACAAACAGCTTCCAGTAAGATTGTGGTGGTTGTGTGTTGCACTGATAACTGGGATCAGAAATCAACTACATTAATCAAGAGATAATCCTTAAAACTGAATTTAAGTAGTTGAGACAGAAAAGTGGCATAGAGAGATAAAGTAAATCAAAGTGAGTAAGAAAACCTGCTTAGGAATAGGCAATTAGCCTGGACCTTACACAGAAACAATCCAGGCAGGAAATGAAATATACACTTCAACATGAAACTGAAGACATCAATTGTCTGAGGTTCTTTTGCTGAAATACCTTGCTGCGTGCAAGGCTTTCAAGGCTGGTCTTTCATTCTGGTGACTCAAACAGTGTTGATAAACATAGCTTGAAAACTGATCCAAAAGGACCTGTGGGGTCTTTATTTTGTACCCTTTTCATCAGGACCCAGCTTTCTAAAACACATGATTAAATATTTGATAACTTTGACCACAGTTAAAACTGATTAGTCTTTAATTCAAGGTTTTTATGAAGTAAGTAAACAGTTTTCCCCAAACTTCCAGAGACTCAGAAGTCCATAAAGATCCCTAAGAATTAGGAACAGCTGCTTTTACATAAGTGTTAATATAGCTATTGCTTTTATTGCAGTGTGGTTCCTTCACAGTATCTCTTATGCTTACATATGTTAGCACAAGAGTCTTATTCTCACTCAAAACAGTCATTGGTGTTTTGGCAACAAAAAGCTATAATCATAAAAAATTTTATATAAGCAGTGTTTTCAAAATTCAAGTCCTGCATTTGAGAGGTTTCTGACAACTCTTCGCTTGAAAGGGACAGTTTTTAAACAAGGAAAATGCTGTTAATGTCACCATACTGTAGAGAAGTCAGTGACGTAAGGGGGACAGCAATAGGGAAACACAAACACTGCCCTATCAGATAAGATATCCAGTGTGATAACATTTGTGGGTATTGGTCAGTATAAGGAGAAAAAAATTTCGAAAGCAATTAATTATTTTCCTAAATCAAAAAAGGATCCCAAGCCTTTTGTTAGTCATTTGGATGAGAATCACAGGAGCTGATAACCCTGTAGCTGTACCTTGTCATAAATAACACTAATCCATTCTGAAGTGCAGCATTTGTGGTTTCCTGGTTGTTTTTCTGGCAGAGACTTCCATGGATTATTTACTCATACTGAGACTTTTCTTAAATCACTTAAAAATATAATCTTTCTCCTCCATTGACAGAACTTTGTTTTTTGTTAGGTGAGAAGCTGAAGGGGACACAGCTCACTTTCTGTACGTTTGATCTGTTGTGTAACTCTCACATCATTTTCTTTAATAATCATAATCCTGGTGTTCTCAACCTTTTTTTCCCAGATATTTCTTTAAGCTTTCTTAAAAGCACTTCTGGCACTTCACTTGCCAGTCTCTGGAACTCCTGTTTTTTCTGCTCTTCTCCCCTTCCTGTGGATTCAGGATTTCAGACAAGGAACTTATGTATGGGCACTACGGTCCTAGGAGAGTAATAAAATATATATTAAATGCCCACATATTATACCCAACTGTCTAGACAAGACTTTACAGCATTTATCTCATCTATGGCTCCTATTTTCTAGGTTTTAGACTATCAAAGTACAAGTATAGTGAATTCTGTTGCTGAGAAAGTGATGGCTTGGCTGAGCCAGGTAAGTGTCTTATGCTGCTGCTACTTGATGATTCTGTCTGAGTGAAAAATAAAGGTACTGAAATGACAGAAGAGCTGCAGCATTGAGCATGACTTTTCAGCCTAAGCACGATCTTTCATATTGCTGCTGGAGGTAAATTCACAATGAGTCATAGCATGGTGGTACTGAAAATCTGTTGGTTCAGTGCCTGTGGTCTTCTACAGGGTGATCACATTACAATTTGAAGGTTTCCTGTACATTTGGGTGTCTTTAATTCTGGAGTACGTGTTTCAGGAAGGCTTTCACTCTCCATATTTCAGTGTGTCCTGCTGCTGACACTGAGCCCTGAGCAGTGTGAATGGCTCATGTCAAGGGATCTTGGTCTGTGGTGAAAGAACAGGAACAAGTCCAGTACATGCAGAACAGCTGGCTTTTGTTTACTGAGTCAAAGCTGCAAAAACCATAAAGAGAGCAAAAGCTGAAATCAAGGGACATGAAAATAATGGAGTGGGAATGGAAAAGGAGAATCAACATTTGAGGGTTCTTCTGTATGAAGCAGAGATCTGGGTTCTGGAGATGGGGGAAAACCACAAATCATTCTTCCAGAACTTTTTTGATGTAAGGACCCCTTCCTTTAAGTCTGAATTTGAGGCTCTTGGAGGGGAAAAGATTATTCATTAGCAAGTATTCCCCAACACCTTTCCTTCCTCTGAACTTTCAGCCTGGTTCATCAAAGACAACAAGTGGCTTTACATGATGATAAATTTTCCCTGACTGCCAGCTGAAGCCAGAGTCCTCTGTTGTAAGAGAGAAAAGCTTCATTGCAGGAAAAACTTTCTTAAATTTTATTCTTAAAAAAGTAAATGCACTCAACATTCCTGGTGGAGACTTCCCACTTACTGGAAGCTACCGCTTTCTTGAAAAATCTTCGGTCTTTTAGAGCATTTTAAAACATACTCTTAGGAAAGTTGCTGTATTGCTGTGGGGCATCTGGCTTGTAATCAGTCAGTCCTTTCAGTCTAACTCTTCCGTCATGACACCGACCCAGAGCATGCCTGGTGTGGTCCTGGGGAGCCATGTGCCTTATATGTCCTTTGCAACTTGCAGGAGGTCAAGTAGGGGGAAGCCAAAGGATTTGTGCAAATGGTGGAGCCAAGCAGAAGGTCAGGGATGGCATTTTGTGGCCATGGGAAAGAGACAGCTCTTTCTCCTGGGTCGGGATGAGTCTCCGTCAGTGCCGAGTCCCAAAGACTCATGGGGCTTCCGTGGCTGGCACCCAGTGTTCTTAATTTTGTGGTGAATAAAAGCCCTGAAAGCACATAATTTAATCTGCCTGAAGATAATTGTTGAAATAAATCATTCTCTTCGTTTAAAGAATAAATCTTCAGCAAGTTTCAAGAGAGTCTACAGCACTGCTGATTTTAATCATTACTCTGCATAGGGAAGTGTCTATACTGCTTAGTGTTTCCAAACCAGTGGTGCTGCTGTTAAAAAGTCAGGCTTGGGTTTAGAAGCTGTCACAACTCAAACAAAGCTTTTTTTGGGATTCCTGGATTCACAGGTGAAGGAGAAGAGGCCTGAGGAGCAGAGACCCCACTTCCCTCTGTGGATTTAGCTCACCAGTGAGCTGCACTGCCACTTGGTGCCTCATTTACCGTGTCCAAACACGGGGTTCTGTGGCCAGCACTCTGTAGTGCCTTGGCATTCTGGAGGGGAGAAGTGCTCCAGGAAAGATGGGTATTTGGGGTTTTCTGGTGTTGCTGGGATGTTGCCGGAATACGGGTTGCATATGACAGGAAATGTGCTGTGGTGTGTCAGGCGGTACCACAGAGAGCAATTCCAGTCAGTGGTGGGTGATCTTTATCAGACTGCCCTGTGGTCATCCTGTGGGTTCCCCAGGGCTCTGCTGGGCAGTTGCTCCTCTATAGCATGTCCTGCTTTGGTTGAAATTTTTCAGGGTTTTGGCTGGTCCACAGGGGATTTTTTTTTGAGGGTGTGAAAAGGATCGGTTTGGGTGAGATGCATTCTAGCAAAGTAGGAATTACACTGGTCAGCTGAGGTCTGCAAAGTCTTGCTTCACTAAACCTCCCTGCCCTTCCTCTGGGAGCTGTGCTGGGACAGAGGTGGTTCCCTGCAGAGGCAGGATGTGGGCTGGAATGACCAGCTAAGGTGTTCCAACCACGGGTGAGGTAGGATTTGGACACACTACAGCTTCTTTGGAGGCTTGAGGGTTCAATTAGCTCTTGGCAATTTAGTGGCTCCTGTGACTGCACTCTCGATTCCCTGGCTGCCTAGTTAAAAGGTGTCCTGCTAATTTATGATATTTGGGTTAAATAATGGAGGATTTGGGCCATTTGTGCATTAATCCGTTGTGGATTGCAGGCAGGTTGCTGCTACTTAACCATTTCTTTCCTGTCCAGTAGCTGAACTCCAGAGAAAGTTGGCGATCCTGATAGTTTTCCATATTTTTGTTGCGGTTTTTTTTTTCCTTTTCTTGGAGTTCACTTGAAGATTTTGTCTCTCGGAGAAGAATCTAGGAGGAATGGACACTGATGTGGTCTTTTCTCTTGCAAATAATCTCATTTCGCTCTGTCTTCCAAACTGGGAAGTACTTATTGCTCTTTTGAAGCTGATTGTGGAGCTAAAAAAGAAATGCATACAGTGTTTGGCACAGCAGCATTTGAATGGTTTTAAGTGGTTGGAAATTAATTTGCTGTGCCATTTAAGCTACTTTGAAGAAGAAGAGATCTAGCTCCATTTTATTATGGTTGTATTTTGTATGAAATGTGTGGAGTTATTGGAACCAGACATATTAGTCTTGTGCTAGGCTGATGTACACCAGTTAAAAATGTGCCCCCTGGCACATGGAATTGAAAGCTGAGGGTTCTCTCAGGCACAGATTCTACCAAGCCCCCTCATTTCGAAGCACTCCAGCTGCTGGGTTTGTTACTGTGTGTAACAGATATGGAAACACTGGGTCCCAGTACCATTTCTGTCAAGTCATCAAGCCTTAGAACTTGCTTTTTTCTGAAGCAAACTATTTGTTAGATATTATTAGGCAGAACCTTACTGTGGGGTAAATCAGGGTTTGTTTAATTGTTAAATATCATAGAATGGTTTGGGTTGGGGGAGAATAGTCAAACCCCCTTGCAAGGAGCAGGGACATCTTCAACCAGATCAGGTTGCTCAGAGCCTTCTGCAGCCTCACCTTGAATGTTCCCAGGGATGGGGCAAGCACAGCTTCTCTGGACAAAATGTGCCAGTCTTTCACCACCCTCATTGTAAAAAAAAAATCTTTTTATCCAGTCTAAATCTCTTTTACTTTATATGTGACCATGGGATATGCTGAACTCCAAAAGTGGCAAGGTTGTAGACAATATGTCATGAATTGTTTTACTGTGTCTTCGTTACCAGAATATACATAAAACATACAAGTGTCGTGTGTCACAAGCACAAGGTTTCATAGGCAAAAACATTCCTACAAATTTTCGTTTGCAGAAAATTTTGGGAACCTTTGTCTTTGTTCAAAGTTTAAAAAAAAAAAAAGTAGTCAACTGAGAGCATTTATAAAACAGCTTCCACAGAATAAATCATAAAAAAATGCAGTGTGACGTTTCCAGCTATCTTTAGAGGGAGGTCTGTTCAACAATGCATTTCAGGTGACAAAACACAAATATGATGCACAGTGCCAAATGGAAGGACAGAATAGACCCTCTGCTGCTGGGAATAGAAGACTGTAGTAATGTGATTATGGTAATGGTCAACAAGTCATAGTCTTGTGCTTTTGTTCACTGTAATTAACTTCTTGGAATGGCACAGTCGCTTTCTCTGTGCTCATCAGATGGCCCTGCCTTTGTGTCCGCAGTCTGTTATTTCTCCTGCAGGGACTGCAAGCCTCCAAGTGCATTACTAAATGAATTCATTGCTGGAACAAAGAGTCAGTAGT
>VZDJ01000052.1:3755648-3917367 GCA_008694505.1 Cyanoderma ruficeps
AGAGATTGATATCTTTTGTTGTCATACATTCAATACCATATAGCAATCCAATTACTTAAGCTGTTTCTATCAGTCTTATTACGGCTCACTATTGAGGCATGCTTTAAAGCTGGATAATTCTGTCTTGCAAGAATGTAGTGGAACAGATTAGAGCTTTAATGAGAAGGCTTTCTGTGGGCTAGGGCACTTCCATTGTATGTGTTGGGATTGAGGAATCATACCTAGGCAAAGGCCTGGAATCACTGTTGCAAAGAGTGATCAAAGGGAAGCTTGAAATCTGTACAATTGCTTTAAGAAATTTTACGGGTTATAAAAAAATAAGGCAAAAACTGGCAAAGTTTCTGTCTGCTAATCTCTATCTGTCGAGAATCTGTGCTACACTGGGAAAAGGAAATTACTTACTGGAATTCAGATTGTGGAAGGGATATGTCATTTTGTGTTTGAACTTTTCCTCCACTGTGCTATAGGTCAAATTCTGTGATTTGCTGTAGCATTTTAGGAATGTTGGCAGCATAGATTCAGCAAAAGACTTATTTGCATACAACTTCCCAGGGTGGGTGTTTGGAGAGGAGGGGTTTCTGGTGCACAAACACATAGAAAGCTTTGATAACTGCAGGTAGAGGAGGAAGGATTAGACCAGCAAGGCAGCCTTGCCAGGTTTGCATCCTCACTCCTGCTCTCTGCAGCACGAAGCAGAACCCCAAGACAGCAGAAAGCTGGAGCTGGAGTGTCAGTAAGGTCTCAAAACTGGACAGTAGAAGTGGAGAAAAGTTATTTTACCTTGAGGAAAAGCAACAAATAGATCTATCTACTTAGCAAATATTATTTTTTGAGATTGTATATGTAAATCACACCTAAGTTTATAGTGTGAAGCACAAGCAGTAGAAACTTGAGAGATGCCAGACTGAATTTGTATGTCCAGCAGGTCAATTTGGCTGCTTCTTGAATGCAAGATTTCTGATGGGCTTCTAAAATGTGATAAAACTCTTTAGTTCTTTTTCAGATCTCAGCAGAAACATCTGTGCTTAAGTCAACACAGTGTGACCAGAAGAACCTCGGAATTGCCGAGGCTGAGGTAAACTGGCAACACAGATTAGAGTGGTTCTGTGTGGAATACACACAGCTTGGGGTCATTCATGAACACAAGTATTTCTAAACTTGTCTGAAATCCTGCCTGTCTAGGTCACTCTCCCTAAATAACTGAGGTATGGTTTATTTTTTGGTGTGATAAATGCACCAAAGCAAACACTCACTTGGCGTGAATGGCAAGGCTATGTAATTTCCACAGGACAACACTGGTGTCCAACAACCTGAGGATATAGACTATTTTTCCTGGATGCAAAAAAATGGTATGATTTATTATTTCATTATAATAAGGCTGATTTTCCATTTCTTAGGGTGGTTTTTACACTATCAACAGCTAAATATTTCCTCCTCGGGGATGAAGTTACAAAGTGCTGCCAATGCACACATGTTGTCTGCCTGTAACATTTCCAGAGTATTATTTAGAAGAACAGCAATTATAAAGACATTTTCCAAAGGAAATTATATTCAAGTTAGGATAAGGGTGTGGGAGTGTGAACATAAGTCTGAGGAACACCTGAAAGTTTATCTGTGCATTTAGATTTGTTTTCAAAAAGTGTTTGCGTTTTTGTCTGTAGAACACAAACACTGATTTTCTTCAGCAATAAAGGTATGATCCAATTCTGGACTGAAGCTAAACTTTATTTTGTAGCCTCAGTTGCCTCCTGGGATGGAAGTTAATGTTTTATGAGGAAAAGGAGAACCCCTCTTCATTTCAGGAACAGTTACTGCTAAGATACTTGTTTTGGGTCAGAGTTAAGGTGAATTTGTGCTGAATTATCAGTTTCTCTCTCACTCAGGGATGTGAGGAGAATTAAAGATTTAGGGTGGCCTGACCTTTATTCTGCTCATCATTGACTTGTAACAAGTGATGTCTGCAGTAACTGCTTTCTTGTAATTTATTTACTCTATTTAGGAACGAGGCGTTTGGACTTGGGATCTACCAAGGGGGGCTTTTAATGTGCATTTTTATTTATTTTGTCTAAATACATGGAAACCTCCAGGACAGATACTCAGCTGGTGTAAATCAGCTTAGTTCCATTGACGTCAGTGGAGCAGCGCCAGCAGTAGATCTGACCCACTTCTTTAATCTGATCCCTTGTCCATCCCATTTATTTTAGATTACATCAGAGTGAGCAGGGCCTTACCTCATCCACCATGATAGATACAACCTTGCAAGTTTTGGCAGAAGACTGTCATCTCTGAGAAATGTGTAAAAAGCAAGAGTAGCGTCCAGTCCTCTGCCATGCAGAAATTGCTTGGAGCCAGTGACTTGACAGATCCAGCTTTTCTTCATATGAGACTGTGACATGAAATTCCAACTTGTTCATAAGAAATTGTGTTAACTTACAACAAAACATTGACCTAACACAGCAACTTCTGTGTGTGTGTGTTTGTCTAAATGATCTATTAACTGATCAGTAATGTTCATTCAGTGTTGAGGATGTTCTGTGCCCCCACAGCGTTCTGTGAGTGTTTGGGCTCTCTGAGTTTTGTGTACTCAGAGAAGTTGCTTGTCCTGAAAAGTTTACATCAAAGTCTTTATTTGTTCCTGTGCCATAACCTTGCAGTGAATTTACACTCTTAAGAAGAGCTGGGAAGGTGGTTTTTACTGCAGCAGTTATTTTCTCTTGGTACTACAATATACTTTTGTACTTTGTCTACTTCAAGGCTTAATTTACATTTCCTTAGTAAAAAGGAGAGTTTTGAACTTTTGTCAGCTGTTCTCTATGTACATTTCTGATTTTGAGTAGCAATATTAGTAGAAGAAATACATGTTTTTTCTGGTGTTGAACTGTCTCATGCATTTCTGTCCAACTTGAATGAAACCATCAATTTTCTCAGCCACCAGCAGATCCTCTGCAGCATTATCTCATGTCCTATGACCTCTCCAGACTTGTCATGCAGTGGCCATTGACTTTGTACTGGACTTTCTCCAGTACCTCCCTTCAAGACCTTGCAAATGCCAAAATGATGTGAGCCATTGCAGGTCTGGTATCCCAAATACCAGATGTTGTCTTGGCTTCTCTTGTTCCCAAACTATGTCTTGTTTTTTTAGACTCTGATGTTTTTGTTGCAGGTCTCTCTTTATCAGTATGTTGTCTCTTATATCTGTCAGAACTGTCCCTGCACCCTAAGTTTCCTTTTGGATAAAGTGGCTTCCTTTTCTTGGCAAGTTCTAGTTGGGTTATTCCTAAATCTTTTAATAGTATTTCTTTCTCTCTTCCTCCACCCCTACACTACAGTATCAGCTTGACCCTCATACCAGCTTGTATTTTCAGCTATCAATTAATAACAGAGCATTTCAATCTTTTTTTTCTGTGTCCTGGTTCAGTATAGTACTCCTGCACATTTAAATCTGCCTCCCCTGCCTCGGTTAACCAAACTCCATAAATCATCTTTGGCTTCAGAACCAGACATTCCCTGGAAGGAGAATGTGATCCTGTTAGCTGGGAAGGAAAGTTGCTGCTTTAGCTTCCCTTATCGCTGCTCTGTCTCTCTGAAGGGCTTTGACTTTGGTGGGATTTTTAACTTCTTCTTTCTTCCACACAGAATATTGTCTTCGTTATTGTTGTGGCTGCCCCATCCCAGGATGTGTTCAAGGCCAGGTTGGATGGGGCTTTGAGCAACCTGGTCTAATGGAAAGTGTGCCTACCCATGGTGAGGGGGTTGAAACTGGGTCATCTTTAAGGTCCCTCCAACCAAGTTGTTCTGTGATTCTGCCACTCTATTACTCTTCTTGTTGAAGAAGAAACATAAACCCCTGCTCATCTCCCTTACATCTCTCCCAGCAAGCTTTTCTCTCCCTGTATTCATTGGTGCAGTTTTCACTCTACCCAGAGAAGCCAAACTGAAGCGTAGGTTTGCTCTTAGAGGTGGTTTCATTGCAAGTGCAGAAGAGGAAATCCATTTTACCAAAAAAAACCCTAAATGTGCTGGGAAACCTTAGGGAGTACACAGAAAGCAAGATGAAAAATCATAGCTGTGAAGGTCAGGTTCAAGGTGTTCTGTTCTTACAGAAAAGGCTGTGCTTGTGTTTGTGGAATATATGCTTAGGAACTTTGCTGGATGAGGGCCTTATTAAATTTGATCAAACTAAATAAACAAAACAAGCACAAAATAACCAGTTTTTACAATGTGCTTGAGAGAAAAGCAAGCAAACAGCTTTTTTCCTACTGTTAAGAAAAAAGAATGAGGCAGAAAAAGTAAGTATCTCAGCTTTTGGGAGCAAGTAGCAAAGCAGACCCAAAATTCAGAAGATTTTTGTTCTGAGCTTTGTCTATTGCACTGACATTTTGCTTTTTAAATGTTTTGTGTAAGACATAGTACTTATTCATTTTTTGCTTTCATAAATGGAAATAAGTAAATCACAGTGAAGTTAATCTAAATTTGGGACAGTATTGAGTTCAAGGGAGCAGAAATTTAGTAAAGATGCAAGTAGATCTGGGTCCTGTCAAAAGTTACTCCTTCATTACCGAGGAAACTTCACTGAATTAATGGATTTCAGAGGAGAAGGAAACTTAAGACTATCTAATATGGCCATATATATTTTCATGCCATAGAATTCCACTCACTTATCTCTGCAAAACTATTTCCTGCCAGATAGCAGGCCAGATCTCACCTCTGCTAACTTTAACCTCTTCAGTCTCAAAGCACTCTCTGGAGAAGTTCTCTGACTGGGCTGTTGCAGCTTTACTCCAGAAAGGCCTAATGGCCATGAGACGTGGAATGAGAGCTGTGTCCATGTGCTCCTTTTGTAATCCCACAACCCTGCTCCTTTTGTAATCCCACAACCCAAGAGATTGCTCAAGACAGGAACGAAATGAAGCAAAGGAAAATCAATGTTTAACTTGAAAATATTTGTCAGTTAACAAGTCACAAGGAAGTGAGTACCTCTAGCGCCCAGTAGGAATTTATTTAATACTTGATTTATACCCTTTATTTGAGTGGGGAGTGTATTTAAAAAAAGTGAACACTGACAAAAAAAATTCTTCCTTTTGAGCTTTGTCACCACTGGATTTCCTAAATTTTCCTAAATTCAGGAATATTTTCTAGATGTACTTGGACACATTAATTTTGTAGAAGGCTGACTAGACTCTGACCACGCTTAAACACATATTGAAATCCATCCTTTTTATGGACAACACGTAATTGTGTGGATAAATCCTTGTTCTGTTTAGGGATGTTTTCCTGAACTGGAAATACAGCCTGTGTGCTTCAATTGGTTTAAGGGATCTATTTTCTGGCATCTTCTTTGTTTTCTCCTTTTTTCCCTTCAAAAACACTTCTGTTGAGTTTAAAAGTATATTCCTTTACAGTCTCACAAGCTCTCAGTTTATGAGACCTGGAATTCCTTATTCAAGAGAATCTGCTGAAAATCCATAAAACTCCAGGTACAATAAATTGGAGACCTACTTCACCCTCAAGTTCTGGACTTCAGGTCTTTGTCGTCTTGAAGAATGACTTAATCCCTGTGAGGGAGGAGTCTCCCAGGTGTTTCCGTATGGATCAGTCCCATAAAGCGTTGATCTGTGTCTCGGAGCCACATCGATCTGTCTTGTCTGCAGTGGCTGAAAGGACTTTATGCATTGAATTTTCTCAGAAGTGCTATAAAATAACACGTCTTGGCGAGTGAGGCCAGCCTGTTAATGTATGGATTTTCTGCCTTGAGTGATTTTCTAGAATCAATAACTCATTAAAAAGAAAAAAGCTCAATTCTCGCAATTCATAACCATGCAAATAAACAGGCTGACTTCAGCTGACTTAGAATAGTGGGTGGGTTTGGAGGATGTCGTGTTGTTTGTTCAGTTGCCCTGACTGCAGTTTCATTTTTGCTGGATCCTCCTTGAAAAAAAAATATTTTAACAACAGTGTTCATTCATTAATTCTTAAGAATAATGCTCTGTTGGCAGAATGGTTAACTAGTTGCTAAAAATAAGGTCTGCTGGTGAATCCTTCAAAAATAGGACTGCATCCCCAGGAAGTATCTGTCTTTCAGCGAAGAATAAAAGTGTAGATATTTTTCAAAATCACAATCTCTAGAAATGCTTTATGCATGTAATAATTCCTCAAGAAAGTGTCAGATAACTTGGCAGGGGAGGAAGCTTTCCATCCCAAGTGTGTAAAGCATTGCAGTCATTAATTTATTGACTGAATTGATTTGACTTTTAGAAGACTCCCTGGCTTGGCATCAGCATTCTGTTTATCTCACAAGCAATGAATCTCTTCTTCCTCCCTGTGTGTAAATACTTAATAGCTGTTAACTTGAAAGGTCAGACCTTGCTGGATCCATAAGTGTTGTACTTCAAGGTACATTTGGATTGGAGTTTTCTTTTTCTTCTGCTCACATCTCAGGTTGCTGCATAACCTGCTCTACTTGACATTCTCAGTGGTTTGGAAACCATGTCAAATGTTTTTCAGAGAGTTAGTAATTTTTTTTTTTCAGGGTGATTTTTGTCACACCCAGATGTGTTAATTTAAAATATTTAGGGTTTGGGGTTTTTTTCCCCAAAGTACAGCGACAGGATTTAGAATGCTCCACAAGTCAGCCGCTTTGGCGAAGCTTTTCCATATGATGCATGTCAGCAGCACGGCTTCAAGGAGTGTCTTCTCATTTTGCTTTCCACTTGGCATGACTTTAACAGGTGTCTCCGAATGCCTCTGAGCAGGGCAGGATTAGTGCCTGTGATCTGGGAATAAAAAGAAAAGGTGGTGGGGCGTGGGGGCAAGGAAAGGAACTGTGGAAGATAAACTGGTTCCAAAGGACACCCTCAAGCAGAGAATCACGTTAGGTAGATTCAGCTTTAGTGTGAGAAAGAGCAAACCTTGCATGTCAGCAGGAATCCTATGGTTTAATAAATTACTGGAAGGTTAGGACAGTGAGACATGGCCTCTCCAGGAGAGTCTCTGGCAGGTCTGAGGGAATCCTGAGCCCAGTAAAAAATTTCTCAATCTCAGATGAAAAATGTATGACCAAGAATTCTTGAATGCCTGTGTGCTGGATTCCTGGCCCTTTGAGACCACTGGAAGAACAAACAGAGCAGAAATTGTCCAGCCAAGGAATTAAAATCCAAAGCCATCGTGTTCATTTTGTGAGAAAATTATAAGAGGCTGTTCCATGAGCAACCAAAACTCAGGATCCAGGAACCATATCCTGAGTCTCCCATGCACCTTGTAGGGACCTTCATGAGATCCCCAGATCCCAGGACCACTCATAAGCAGAAGGCAAAAGGCAGCTCCTGCTGCATCTGCTGTGGAGCTCTGCATGGGCTGATTGGAAGGCTGGAAATAAGCTGTTTGTACTGACTGGACAAGGAACCATTGATCCCGCTCCTTCAAGGAGATTTTCCTCAGCTGGGGGCCCTAATTTAGGTCTCTTTCCTCTGTGCAATGACAAGAGCTGTAGGAACATAATTATCTCCAAATCTTTTGCTTCTCCCCTGACAACTTGCATTGAAATGTGGCAGTGAGTTTGAATGTTATTAGGGGCGGACATGAACAGACAGAAGGCATGACTGCATAAGCCTCATTGCCTTAGGAAATCAAATGGAAATGTTTGTATAGTTTATATACAGCACAATATGGTTTGTGTCTGTCATATTACCTTGAAGGTTGTTGTTGCAATCGTATGCTCCATTGTTGTGCTTCATCTAATCCAGAGTTTGTAAAAGTACTGCTTTGGACCTTTGTGATTTGTTTGTCTGCATCTCATAGGAAGCCAGGACTGGAAGGGGCGTCCTGGGTCAGTGTGTCCAGGCTCCTGCCGAGGTATATGGACTGTAAAAGTTAAAAGAGAAAAATACTCTATAATAAACTTCTGATTGGTACAGTGGGAAAGTTAATGAGACAAATGAAACCTTCCGTGTGGCCTTTGCAGAGCTGAAAGTCACAGCATGGGGCAGTCCCCTTGCAAATCTTGGGTCATTAGCTTATCTTCTGCAGTAACTGCCATGGATGAATGTCAGAGGATGAAGGAATTTTCCCCTTTACAGCACTGAAGTACTCACAAGTTCCTCAGAAAATCCTGGGGAAAAGATTGCCAGTCTTTTTTTCTTGTGTAACAGGACATTAAACATGTTTACACAGGAGAAATTATTTGATCCAGAGAGAGAAGAAACATCCCTTAGCTTTTAAATGTGCCTGTATGACAGTCAGGCGTGTCCAGCATTCTGCAGCACTTTCCTAGAGGAAACAAGAGCCCAGAAGACCCTCCATGAAATAAGACAATAGGTAAGAGAAAGACAGCAGTTTCTCATGTACATGTCACGAGGTAGCAATAGGGTCAGATTGTTTCTGATGCTGCATCATAGTGCTCAAAAGAGAACCTGATGATGTACGAGTAAAAACCAGAAGTTCCCATGTTTCATAATTTCTGGTGTTTGCCTTTTGCTGTGCACTGATTGTCCATATTAAATGTGCTTCTCTACTATGTGTAAGTACTTGCTGACTCTTAAGAACATTTTTAGTGTGTTTATATTGCAGATTATCTCAGTAGTTTCAATAATAAAATTAGCTCTGCATAGAATTATAGATGTGCAGCTGTTCAGAGAATGGTACAGCCTGAGAGAAGGAGGACAATAGTTTGTTTGACAGTTTTTGGAAATTGAAACAGAAAATAAAACAGTGCTTTGAAAAATTCGGTTTTACACAATTTAAACTTATTCAAAACCAGAAATATATTTTTTCAAATTGTTTCAGACCATTTGCCTGTTTGATAGTAGAGTCTGTACATAATAAAAGCGCTGACATTTTTAATGTTTTGTATGGAATATCTCTCGGGTGAACTGGGAAGTCCACTGACTGCCTTCAATGCTGCCTTTGGCTTGATTTTATAATTTTATATCTTTGTCCTTACACCAGAGTCCGATCCAGGAAACTAGGGAGTGCTTCAGGCTTTTCCATCAAAATGCTTGAGGCTGTGATTATTTTTAAGCGTCCAAAAGTGTCTCTTTGGTTTCACTGTTTGAATATTAGAGCTTGAAGTGTACACTTAAATACTTCATTGGGCTGTGCTGTACTCCACACCTGAGCTCTGAGGACAGGCAGGACTGACAGTGGTGAACTGAGCTCCATCAGCCTTGTGCCTGTTCACAGACACCCAAAACAGAAACGTGCAGTGAACTACATTCTCTGAGCAGTTCATGAAATCGTAATAAGAAAAAGGAAATTTGCAGCTTTGTATCAGAAAAGTCCATTTACCATAAAAAATTACATGCTTTAGAACAAAATTAGGCAGTTTAAAAGAGTCATTCTAGAGTCTGCATCATTAAACTTTGGACCTTTAAAGGTATTTAACTGTTAAACTCCTGACTTGATGGAGACCTGTTTCTGGAATGTTGTAGTCGCTTTCGTTTTAAGGTGTTCTGAATGGGTTAGACTTTTAAACACTGTGTTAATGCTTGCAGCAGGTTAATTTTTAACAAGGAGGTTTTCTTTTCGAAAAGCACATTTTCCCTTCAACAGAATCTGATAGTGTTTTCCATCCAAATTTTGAAGCCTGCTAAGTTTGACATTGCTGCTAGGTTTGCTCAGTCAGGGTCAGGCTTAGAAAAAAGGCTGTTAAAAATCTATCACCCAAAGGAGGGATCTTGACTGCTTTCCATTACAGGGTTGCCCCTCATGGCTCTGTTGCAATGGCTTTAAGCAGGTGTGACTCATTTGTATGACTTTGGCTCTCACGCTGCCTTGGGGAACCAGCTGGCTTTGGGCTTAGTGCTCAGCTCTGAGCCTCACCAGGGCCCATTTCTAAGCCCACCTCATCCTTTACTCATCTCATCTTAAATTGCATCCATTACACCATGGTCATCATGCAGTGACTGATGATCCCAGCCTGTCACTGCTCCTCTTTGTGCAGCCACCAGCAGCTCAATCCCTTTCCCCTGGAGCCTTGTGCTGTGCCAGGGCTTTGTCATCCTCGCTGGGCAGATGTGTTGAAAAGTGACTGAGCAGTGAGTCTGTCTCCCAGTTTTTATTTGGGTAAGTACATTGTCTCCCATACTTCTGTTGCACCAAGCTCAACATCTTTGCTATAAATAAGGCCCAGCCCTGCCTCCGTAAATCACCTCAGTGTAAAATTGAGTTGACTTGATAGAACAAGTAAAAAGACTGAAGCCAAATCCTGTTTTCAGTCACCATTGCATAAACTACACTGACTCCACTGAAGTCAACAGAGAAAACCCAGAATGAGTTGTTTATATTGACTTCTGGGATGAGTGCAAAAGCAATTAAAAATTCTTTTTATCATTAGTTGTTATGATGCCATATAAAAGCACTTACATTGGGGATCATCAGCTTTTGAAGAAACCAAGTGCCCAAAGTACATCCATGCTCCCATAATATGTCAAAGCTACAGCTGAAAATTCCTCTTCCCTAAAGGTGCATTTACATTCTGGATCCTATTGCTTTTTGAGGGGAATATTTGCATAAAGAAGGAAAAATTAGTTATCTATATCCATCACAGACAGAGTGGGAGAAATTCCTATTGAAGTTTTGCTACCTATGTTTAAGATACTTCAAAATTATTTCAGTTAGCAAGAGAGCATCACCTGCAAGTTTTATCCTTATGTTAATAATTGACAGCACTATCCCCCCCACAGTATTTAATATGAGCAATACATTGAGGGGGAAAAGTATATTCATTTGAAATCCATTACTGTATTTACAATGCTGCTTTCCCATGCTTATTTTAGGGTCATTTGGGAAAAAAAGCTTTAACTCCAAAAAAAAAAAAAAAAAATGAATGCATTGCTATTCTGGGAGTTAGACTGTCACTTAATAAATATATTTCTGATAATAAAAAATTGGTGTCATTTTCCTTGCAGGGACTTATTCGGAAGAAAGGAAGAAAGTTAATAAAAACTGCATGGAAAAAACAGCATCACAGTTTTTTTTTCTCCTCAAATTCCTACAGGAAAGTTAGCTGAATGCAAAAAGTATCAAGAAACAGAGAAACATTCCATGGTGCTTAAAACCCAATGGTAAGATTCTCTTCCTAAATATACTATTAAGCAAGGTAACACTGATGAACCTTTTAAATACCTTTTAAGGACAAAGGCTTAACTGGCCCCGCTGATGGGAAAGTCATAATGTGGCTTTTTTTCCTGATGGCTTTCTATTCTTTGCATGTGTGACATATGTCAATGAAGTTGAAAAGTGTCCGTTTCCCAGCAGGATGTTGGCTGTTCCCCAGAATGCTTGGGCAGTTTATAGAGGCCCTAGTATCTCCTGATGGTGATGGAAGGATTTGTAGGGAAAGCTTCCTGCCGGGCAGAGGCCTGCTGCCTTTGAATAGAAGGCAGCCAGCAGCTCTACAGGCCTCAGCAAGAGATGCCACTGCACCATCAGGAAACTTTGATTTATTATCTGAGAAATTCGCCATCCATCTGCATGAAGAGGTCACAGAAGCAACTTTCCTAATGTGAATCTGAGACCCCCATTATTTCCCACTTATTGCTACAAGCATGAAAAATTGTTCCAACTGAGAAAGCTGGACTTTCAGGACTTGTTGCCATGGTTGAATTTATAGGAATATTTAGGAGCAATGCTTAGTGGGGTTTTTTTCTGAACCTATAAACTCCAACAATTTTCACAGGTTTTTGCTAATTAATGCCACCACTGTGGAAATGGAAGCAGTTCTGCAAACAAGCTGCGACAAATGGGATTTTTATTGCCAGTGGAAAAGCCCAGGGAATAATTAGCGGGTCCATAGAGATCTCTTGATTACAGACATCTGCACTGGTAATGTCCAGACGCAAAGATCACCCAGGGAAATGTTTCGGGAGTTTCACCTTAGGGCACATTTATGTTGTCAGCTCCACCCTTCAAAATGCAGTTGGACATATGTGGGAAAATATTTTGTGAAATGTTAGACCGAGGAACCTGATGTTGACTAATCTGGACTAGGGAAACTGGCTTTGCTTTCCAAAGCACTGTCCAGCCGCCAAGACTTGCAGATGTAATATTTTGATATCTCATTAAAGCTGATTTCACAGAGATATTTCTCAGTGCTGCATCTGGGTTGCTGTGAGTTGCCTGAGATGCTTTTGCAGTTATCACTGCCTTTTTGACTAGAGTGAAGAGGAAACAAGGAGACTGATTATTAAAAAGCCCCATGACTCCTTGAAAATGAAGCACTGAAAAAAGAATTCATGTCAAGACAGGATTTATTAGTTCAGGTTGAAAAGTAACTTGATTTGGGATTTTCCTCTTGTCAAAGAGATTCACAATGTAAATTATGAATCTACTTATAGAAGTGGTAGAGGTTTTGCCTTTTTTGAAAAGATATGCTTTTAAACTGGCACATAAAATAATTGTTTCAGGCCTATGAAGATCCTCGTTAAAACCACAATTATTTTGATTCAAATAGCGTTAGAGAACAGTTGCCCCAGTTCTAGACTTGTTCATTTTGTATTAAATGCCAATAAGTGCCAAACTAAAGTCGTCCTTTCCCTGAAAAAATTATAGCATACAGGTTTGCTTGCATTTGCCAATTGTGCTTGGATATAGGATATAAAATAAATTAAATTTATAATGCCTGTGATTTTAAAACACTGGGGACACAATGCAGGTCCATCTTGCTTAGATTCTCTCTTTGATGGGATCTTCAATCCCACAAGCCTCGAAGCAGAAAATGCCCTTAAATTTGTATTTAAACCCATCCTTCCCCAGGACAACCATTAAGCAAATGATTCATTTTAAGATACATTTCAGTCCCAGTGGCATCATTTATCCTACTCACTGGTCAGGCAGTCACTTACAACAAAGTTAAGTACTGAGCAGACCTAATTCTGAATCCAGGCTGTCCTTCAAGATGTCATGAGAGGCAAGAATAACTAATTCTGGCTTTTATGTCGCTATGTACATGACACATAGCTGCACCCACTAATGCACCCACGTATCAGATATTTCCAGAGATCTCTCTTGGTTTAGCTTTTCTGGTCTCTGGGATGAGGGGCAGGTGTAGAAAGAATGAAAGGTTAGGAAAGAAGGAGAATTCAGAGTTATTCAGGGGAAACTTCTGTTCCCAGATAACTGGAACTTGTATGACAAGTACATGTATATTCATGGGCACTGAGTCCTAGAATCCATGTTTGTTGCTGTCTGAACCAGGATATTTACAGAAATGTGAAGCAACTTTGAAATGAGGTTTGTAATAACCTTATGAGTTCTTATGAAGTCTTTCCAGAAGTCCCCAGAGATGCCTGTGATCACATGTGTCTTACTGTCACCACTTTGGACAGATGAGAAAGTCCCTGGAGAAATTGCTTCAGAGTGGTGTTTACTGATCAGGATGTGGGCTGCAATGACACTGGTTTTGGGGAACGCTTGCACTGGTTTGGGGGTGCAGGTGAAAGCACACCTTATCTTACAGTGTCCTGCAGACAGGGTTTTCATTAATTCTGGGTGTCTTTCAAAGTACAGGTTATTTACATGTACAATCCAGATGACTTTGAGCTCCAACTTGGTGCATTTTTCAGCTGCATTTAAGGAAATGGTTTGGGGTGGTTAAAGGTATGAGTGTGTGGTGTGTGTATCTGCCTTTCAGAAATACGATATGAATTCCTGTAAATAAGGTATTTAAGCATAAATGTGTTTGACTGTTTTCTAATGAGCCTTGTTCACAGGCCCTGCAGGGTTAATTAGGTTTCTAGATCTTATCTTTACTCTATTACACTAAAGGCAAAAACCTCTACAGGAACTGAATCCACTCAGAAAGAGCAAATAAACTAGCTCTAAATGATCACAAACTGACCAAGCTTTTCTGCTTCAGCTCCCTGTGTGCCTTCAGGCAACCGGGATTTAAAAGCACTGAGATTACAGGACCATAAAAATACACATTTACATTTACGTGTGGTCACATGCAAAATTTAAGATCTAGAGAAAGCCACAAAGGGAATGTTTAACACAAGTAGCCAGGCACAAGCTGAATTAATGACACAGCAGCCCCAGCAGAAACACAAGAAAAACATGTAAACCTTCATCTATTATTAGTTGCTGTGGCCCACACTCCAGAGCACAAGGACGCATGGTCATTAGAGGCTGTTCTTTTCCACAAGATCTTTTAGCTGCCTCATGAATGGGAGCTGGGCAAGTCCTGAAATGTAGGGAATTCACAAGTGAGAGTGCTTGTTTTGAGTTTTATTTCTTTGTTGGATGATGAAATCTCTGATAATATGAAAAGAGTAGCCAGAACCCTCTCCCGACCCCTGCCCAGGTGGGAACACTCTGTGGGAGGACTCTCCAGCCTGTCTGTGTTGGACACTTCTCCCTGGCCTGGGAGAAGGTTCCAGCTGGTGGTTCCGGGATGTGCATCATCAGCTTCTCTAGCAGGAGAAGGGTTTTCATTCCTGCAGCCCCTGGCAGGCAGGCAGAGCTTTTGTACCAAGCCTCTCACGTCTGCTACAGACAATTCAAGAGCCTGCAGCAAATACAAGAGCGTGCGGTGACAGGACAAGGGGCAATGGCTTCAAACTGACAGAGGGCAGGTTTGGATTAGATATTAGAAAGAAATTATTCCCTGTGAGGGTTCTGAGGCCCTGGCACAGGTTGCCCAGAGAAGCTGTGCATGCCCCATCCCTTGAAGTGTCGAAGGTCAGGCTGGATGGAGCTCTGAGCAACCTGGCCGAGGGGGAGTGTCTGTTCCCATGGCAGTGGGGTTGGGAACAGATGATCTTTAAAGTCCCTTCCAAGCCACTCAGTGACTCTATTATTCTATGAATTCCTTTGTTTAAAAGTCGTAATGTAATGCAGGCACATCCTGATGGAAAGCTCCAGGAGCAGATCCTGTGTGGTTTTCCACGTGTTGCTGTCACACCTACCAGACTGGCTTTTAGGCTTTCCTGATGAAACTGCAACTGCAGCACAAGTAAATATTAGATATGAAGGGAAAAACACATTTTCTTTCTAGTTTTTCTTGCATTGACACTGTTGTCTTTGCAGAAAATATGTACTTTTTTTTTTCCCAAGAGTGTTTTGTCAGGGACTAAAAACTAGACGGGTCCATTTTAAGCAAATCTGGGTTCTGGTTGTGTAATTATGGATCTGCTCACATGAACATGTACAAAAAAAAAAAAAAAAGGGAGGAGTTCCCAGGGGAAAAGTTATGAAGTCTGTTTGTCTTGCAAAAGCTATGTTGTATTATAATATAGCAAATGATAGCACGAGAACTTCTCATGTAGGACATTCTTCAGGGATAAAATTCAACCAAGAGTTGAGTTTCAGAAACCAGTTGTCCTGTTGCTAATTTCCTCCACCCCCCTGCAGAAGTTTGTTTAGTTCCTTTGCAAATTGCAAACTGCTCCGCACCTTAGGCAGGGTCTGCTCCTCAGCTGGCCTGGCTCAGCACAGTAATGGGATCAATAGTGGAGCTATTCAATAGCAGCCCTGAATTTAGAATGCTAATTGTTTAACCTTGCCAAGTGGAACAATTGCATTTTTGATACCACAGTGGCAGGGAGCTCAAATAAACAAAGGTGAAAAGGACGTTCTCTTATGCATGCACTTTTTTTTTTTTGCACATAATTAGGCTAATTAAAACCTGTGAGCCTAATGATGTACTGAAAACTAAACATTTGCAAAACTCCTTACAGGTTGGGGGAATAAAGGCATGGATTGTAAGACTGAGAAAAGAAGAAAAATCAGAAGGTCATGTTGTTTTATCTCTCACTGGAGTTTTCTCCTAGGATTTGTTATGATTTACTGTCATTACATATTATGTAAACAGTCACTGTTTCCATGAAGTGGGAGGTCCTGTTAGTCTTCCGTAGCTATTCAGCATTGTTTGTGAATTTAACTGGATATGGACCTCCTTACTGTATGGGAATGATCAGGAATAGTTTCCCTATAGCCTCAGGTTACGGCTCTGACCCCATTAAATGTGTAGGTGGGGTCTTCCCTGGTAAGTCAGTAAAGCCAGGGAAAGTCTGAGATGATTTCAATGCTTCCTGCTGTTGTTTCCTCCTTAGTGGATGCTCTTGTCTCATCCAGATTAGCAACTGCCTGGCCTCAGGGCCTACAGATATACTCTGGAAGGATACTTTCTATTTGAGCTTTAGGGAATGACTGCATGGCAGGTGGGTAAAAAAAAAAAAAGTGAATTGAGAATGAAGCCTCCTTTTTTTCCCTGCTTCCTTCTAAATCCTTTACTAAACTACATCTTTACTTGATTCTCTACCAGCAGAACCTTGGTCATACAGGCTGTCCACACTTCAACAACAAAGACAAATCAGTTCTAGCAAATGCATTGCTTACAGTCCTGTGTTCCTTCTGTTGAAAAGCCCTGCTTTTTTGTGGGTTTTTTTCCCCCATCCTATAGCCAAAGTTTCACTGACACCAGTGGTAGCCTTCCTGGGATGCCTGAGAGTAATTTATTAATTCCCCTTTCCGGGAGCGATTCTTTCAGTGCTGCCACGCCAGTGGAGATTGCGGCAGGGTCTCCTTCCACACCAGTGGCTACACTGGAGCAGATCCTCTGGCACTGGTTCCTGTCTCTGGGAGTTGTCCTGGCTTGATGGCTGTGAGGAGGTGGGAAGAAATGCACAGCAGTCCTGTGCTCACTCACTTGGCTGCCAAACATGCACATTTCACTGCTTTCTTGAGAGCACTTTCCTGCTGTGGAAATGTGATATGCCTGACTAGGTAGGCCAACAGCTGTGTGATTGTCCATCTGCTGCTTCTCCAGATTAAATATTAGCCCTCGTGTCTCCTCCAAAGCAATGAATTTTCTCCAAATGCAGTTCTCAAAAAGGAGCTTTTCTTCCTTCTCTTCTTCTGCACCAGATATTCCGTGAGATAAGTGACACAGATGGGCAGCAGGGGAAATAAGGCAAACAACTGCCAGAAAGTAGGGCCTGTTATTTGTGTTGATTTTTAAATGTAATTGCTCTTCATTGGTAAATGAAACAAAGCACACAGCCAGAGCAAGACAACTACACAATGTTAGTGAGGGAATCCTGTCACATCTGCAGAGTGAAGGCATCTTGGCTGGTGAGATCTCCCCAGGAGACAAATGCTTCACAGAGAACCTCTTCCATGAGAAACATTTCAGCTCCTTCTGGCCTTTGTTGCTACTTCTGCTCTACCCTGACCGTGTACATTTGTTTGTCAGTGTTGCTAGAATTTTTAGTTTCTATAGATGAGGATGTTTGAGCTGTTTGTTGTTTTTCTCCAGCTGACAGAGAGAGAAATATTTGAGATAGATTTCAGAAGTAGACAGAGTCATTCTTAATTTGTTTCTTTAGAGCTTCATTTTCTGCATGCAAGTTATTCGTAACTCCCACTGAAGCCAATAAATTCCTAGTCCTTCACGGCAGGAAAGACACTAAAGTCAATGGGAATTATTTGTATCCTGCAGTGGGGGGGGGAAATAAGCCTCCTGGGAAACTGTGGATCTCCTATTTGCCATAAGCCATCCATTACTTCCCTGTCAGTACCAAGTCATTCCAGGATTTGTGGGAATCTCTGTTGTTATTTAAGCGTTCCTATGCTTTCATTCTCACTTCTCATATAAAAGTAACTGGTGCGAGTTACGAAATTGCATTAATACGCCGATTTCTGCTGACTCTTCATTTATGGCTTATCTTTCATTGCCTCTATTATAGCACTTGTTGCCCTGGGATTCAGAGTTATGTCCAGGCTTGCTGCAGATCTCCTCTCCTCAGAATTTCACCCATTGCTCGTGAGAATTTCAACTTCTGGATAAATAAATATTTTGGGTCAGGTCTTAAAAACACAGAAGTCCTTATTCGAATGTTATTGTTGGAACATGCCCATGTCTTAGTGGAACTCTCATACCACAATAGCTGATGGAAGAAATAGAGAAATGTAACTTCATGTCTTGGATTTGAGGGTCAGATGGGAGAGAAGGAGATGGGAGAAGGAGTAGACAGATATGGTGACTGAGCTTTCCCTGCAGAAGAATAAAAGGGTTTAGTAGTGACAGTAAGTAGAACAAGCACAATGTCAAATGCATCTTCCAAAGAGAACTAAAAATCATATCAGACTAAAACAAACTTATGTGGCAGCTCAGGGGGAGCTGCAGTAACAAGCTGAACTCGCCCCATACTGTCCCTCTTGGCCTTTTGTTCTAGGAACAGATGTCCATTCTCCCCCAGCTGTCTTCTACTTTCAGAATTAAGACCTTGGGCTCTGAACTTTAAATTCATGATTGCCTTCATAAGCTTTTCTATCCTTTCACTGTGAGAATAATTTCATTCTTTTTCTTCTAATTATCAGTCTCTTCCTCTATTGCCTGTGTAAAATAAAAAAAAAAAAAAAGACTGGGCTTTGCTGACTTTTTGGGCCTATGCTGGATAATCCTTTGTACCCAGATATTTAACCCTTTTGAATTTCCAACAACACATAAGCAGAAGAAGTTTCTGAAGCAGAATACTTCCTGTCTTTAGGAAGGAAAATTAGGTGGTACTTTACAGACAGAAACAGTTTGAAACCATCTCTAAATAGTAGAATTGTAAATTGATCCAGAAAAAAAAATGAAACCAGAGAAAACCTTTGGGATAAAATGCTTAGTGTTTCGTGCCATCAGGAGATAGAAAGTTTTGTTAAGTACATTCGTTTTAACAGGTGGTTTAGACAGTGCCAAAGCTATTTTCCACACTCATGTTAGCAAATTATGTCTCTCTTCCAGACCTCCTAAACTAAGGGGATGCAGAGTAACTGATCCCCTTATACTGCAGATACCCAGCACAGGCTTGTGGGACTTGGGAAATGGGGGAAAATCAGATGTGATCGGTGGGCAAGCAGAGGGTGTCTGTACAGACCTGTGGCCACTGTGGGCTCGGGTTTGGCACTTTCAGCCCATGAGTAGGTGCCTTGGTGAAGCCTTAGTGAAGAGAGCAAGTCAAGTTTATAATCACAGGTGGCACAGGCTCTTCAAGGTGGAAGAGCTGGCTTATCAGCAGAGCATCACAGAATTCCAAGGAAGGCAGGAAGAAAGCTTTGAATAACAGAAATCCTTGGAACCTTCTAGTTGCAAAGGCAGGCAATTAGGCAAACATTGCCAGCTGATTTTCCTGACAGCTGAATAAAAAATTATTAAGCCGTCAGATTTAGGTCGCAAAATAAACTTACAATTCATTAAGAGAGCCTACAACTATCAAACATCCTCCAATGACTTTAACAATAGGATTTATAAACTCTTGCATCTTTTAAAAATACCAAATGAGGGTCAGACATATTATGATCACGTCCTAATGTGATATGAACAACCATAAAGTGATTGAAGAGATTCTTGGGGTTGCCTCTCTCACCTTCCAAACAGCAACACCCCATGTGACCAGACGCTCCATTTCACAGAGCAATGTCGTTCTTGAGCCTGTATTTTGTGCAATTATTTCATTAGTTTTCTTCAGACAACCTTCCAAATGCTTGCAGGAGGGGATTGTAGCAGTGTGAAAGGTGGCAGTGACCTGGAGATTCCACACCTGCTGCTTCCACTGTGTTGTCTTCTGTGAAACACTAACTTGTTCATGGGGATGCTGTAGAATATTGATCAGAGCACAGAATCATTAACACAAAGTAGTTTTCCACATCCTGCCTCATAGCTGTTCCTGCAGTTGATGTTCAACTTTGGCAGTGGAGGGTTTGGGATGTGCAAGTCTCTTTTAATCAAATATTATGAAACAAGGGCCAAATCTCCAGCTCTTGCAAATGCCCTGGCACTTCCCAATTTCCTGGGTTGCATTGATTTTTTTACTCTCTGAAGAACCTTGTCCCTGAAGCTTCTAAATTGAGATAAATGCTGTCTTACTGCAGGGCTTTCCAGTGATCAGCTGGAAGCCTGAGGTCCCCTGGCTCCATCTGGGTAATAAAGTGCAGATGCTGGATGCCTCTCTCCACCTGATGAGCTGTCAATGTGCTGGATAGATGAGCTGTCGGGAAACGAAAGAGGTTTCAAGTTGAAACATTTCTTAGGTTTTTTTTTCTTTCATAAAGAAATAAGAAGTAAAAATAATTCAGTAGAAAGCCTTGATTCCACCAAATCAGCATTTTTTCCAGCGAGTGTTGGTTCTAAGAGAAGCCAGAGGCCCTGTGTGAGTTCAGCTGAATTTTAGAACTCTGCTACTGTACTGCTTTGGAGTGAGGAGGGTTTGGGGACCCGACAGCTAGAGATTGGTCCCTTACATTGCACAGGCAGCGTGGCTCTGCGGTGAGTCATGAGGCAGCAGGGAAACGGGGGAGAGTTCAGTGGGTAGGGTAAAGGCCTGCAGGATGGAAAAGGCAGGGCTAGCAGGGACTCACTTCAGGATCCCCCAAACACTTGGCACGGCAGGGGTTTAATGCATATGGCTACGAGGTGGGTGTTACGTGGAAATCAGCGAGGGTGGTGGTTGGTGTGAGTGCAGAATGCCAAAGTGACACACAGTGGGTACGGTTTTTGGAGTTTCCATTGAGGGACTGATAGTGGAAAATGTGACACAGACTAATCACTGTGCTAGAGGTAATAATTTCAAACACTTTGCTCCACTTTGATTTCTATCTGCTGCTGTCTTGTTCAGTTAGGAGCATTCCTGTGAAGATCCCTACGTAGATGGGTAGATGGAACTGGATCCTGCCTCTCTAGCACACAAGGGGAGCTATGCTGTTTATTTCATTAAGACACTGGGCCTTTAGGGACAGAGAGTGTAATTACTATTCAAACAGAATGGGTCCAGCCCACAGATTCTTTCTTCAGCTTTGAAAATCTCTCCAGTAAAGGCAAAGATGTTTTTAAACAGAACAAAGCATCCACAAAGAGCTTAAAAAGCTTCATCTCTAAACCACTCCTTCAAGCATGAAGGTGGCCCGAGCAGGTACATTTAATATTGAGCAGTCAGGACATGGACAGTCTCACAGCCCTGCTTTTGGGCCACTTGACAGCAGAGGAGAGTTCCCGTGTGAATGCTGAGTGCTCCAGCTCGCTCTGCCGAGCCAATCCATTTCTTCAAAGACTAGACAGTGCTGAACTTAGTAACATGAAAAATGTGACTTTTTAGATTTCTATTTTAAGTCCACAGCTGGATTTTCAGTCAATTGGGATGTTTCTTTTCTTGTGGTTTCTGGTTAAAATATTACCTTAAGTCAACCAACTAATGTTTGAGTCTGTCCTCAAAATATGCAAAGTCAAGATTGCACTTTTTAAAATTTTCAAGACCAAATTTTTTGTGTGATTTTTAACATAATTTTTGCAAATGGGTAATGAGCAGGATCTGAGGTTTCCTCTTCTAAATATTTGCTGTTTCCTGATCGGATGGAATACTCAGCTGAAGTCTCCATTTTAGTGTTAGTGAGATATTGAAAATCCTCTGAATAACTGCAAATTGCAGATCAGGTTGTACGCTCATCTAAAATGGTCCTGACTTGAAAAAAATTATTAGCATTATAAGAGAGCTCAAAAAAGCTTTTGGGATCAGAATTAGCCTCTGGAAGTATATTTTGATTTTCCATACAGGGCACAGAGTGTTGGTCTGGTTTTCCCAGGGTTTCAGTCAGACTGTTTGCCAGCAGGCAGTTAGAGTTAGACTGCACTGCAAATCAGCACATTACCTTATAAAGCACTGAGTAAAATTTTGTATCTTCTGCTGCAAAATATTATGTCCTAACCATTTTCTAACAGCATTTCCTTTTCCCCTCAGTGAAAATTAAGGGTGAAAAAGGAAGATAACACCGGTTTTATGTTCAAGTGAGGGGGTCAAAGTTCCTTAGGCAGGCCGAGCTCCTTGCACTCCTCACCTGAACAGCTGTAGGACCAAGCTTAAAAATCCACCTCCTGACAGGTCTGAAACACACAGTGCCCTGCCACTGCCTTCCTTCTTCACTGTTGGCTGGGATTTTATCTGGTGTACCTGTGGTGTCCTCTCCAGGTCTAGGACTCCCTGGTTTGACTGACATCAGTTCTTTCTTTCATCAGTCAGAGACTTTGGTGCTACAGATGACTGTACTTTGACAGCTTGTTTGCACATGATGCCTGGGGCAGTTCTATGACTGATAGCTGAGTGGGAGATGGAAGGATTGCACAGCCTTGAACTTGAACTGTTTGGGGTCTGGTCTACAGAGATTTTATTGCAGGGTTACAGAAAGTGAACTATGTTCTGTGGCACTCTGAAATGAGAGTTTGGTGTATTGAGAATGATGCTTTGCTTTGTTTTCTCTTTCTCTGTCCATGCCTAGAAATCACACAGTACCATGTTTTACCAGAGGCATGAAAACTAATAGGTATAATTGTTATTTCTATATCCAGTTACTCTCATGATCTGTGTTTCACAGTCAAAAAAGCTAGATATATAGAGATAAAGGGAAACAAAAAAAAAGAATGTGCCAAATAGGAGTGTGGAAGAGGAGGAGTGGTAGAGAAGCCAAATTGTTCCATGTTAATTTAGGCACTGGAGTATTTGATTTCTGGTAATGTTCACTGTCTCAGACATGCACCATCTCTGGAAAAAGAAATGTCTTTGAAGATAAATCCAGCTCAGAGGTTTGTGTGTGCTTGTGTGTAACAGGAGCATTCTAAATGACCTTTAAGGCAAGGGCAATAGCTGCCTGTACTTTGTCATTTCCTCAGCTATGCTGAGGAAATTTTAAAGTATGAAGAGAATATTATCTCAGATAATTGATGGAGGTAGAAAAAGGTGAGTATGGATCTTATATGCTGTCACATCCCCTGTAAGCAGGGTACACCACAGTAGAAAGCATCAGGAATAGCTGAGTACATAGCATTTCCTCTTATGTTTCAGGGAAATAATACCAAAATCAACTGTATTTTCCACACCCTGAAACACTGAGCTGATTTACAGCAAGGCTGCTGCTGTTAGCTGCAGTCCAGAGAAAGAAAGAGCCACAGGGCCTGTTTCTCTCAGAGCTATTCTGCAATGCCAGTTAGAGTCTCTCTTTCTGGCCATGGGATCCATGACCACTGATTGACTCCATGATATCTTTGAGGTATCAGCCACCCAGTTTGGTTATCCCTCCTGGAACAGAGCAGGGATATGCCCAGCCCTTGTCTGAACAGTGAGGTTGAGGGAAACAGTCCAGTGCCTGCATGTTACACGTGAAGCAGCATGGAGCTACCTGTACTTCTCTGCAGTTTTCATACATTTTCCTGTCTCATTTCTATATGTATAAGACAAATCACAAGTGTGGAAGGATTCATAGGGGCAGACACTGATCTCTGCTCTATGGTGACCAGTGGCAGGACCTGTGGGGTTGGCCTGAAGGTGTGTCAAAGGAGGTTGAGGCTGAAGATCAGGGAAAGATTCTTCACCCCTGAGAGTGGTTGGGTACTGGAACAGTCTCCCCAGGGAAGTGGCCACAGCACCAGCCTGAGAGACTTCAAGAAGTGTCTGGAAAATACTCTCAGGCCCATGGTGTGGCTCTTGAGCTGTCCTGCACAAGGCTGAGGGTCAGACTCAATGATCCTGGTGGGTCCCTTCCAACACAGCATTTTCTGTGGTTCTGTAATAACCGTGCTCAAAGTGTCATCATGTGTAACACTTTGTTCTCGTAAAAGCAAGGAAGGGGTAGAGAGGTATTTTTTGTATTGAAAAACCATGAAATTCTTACGGAAAAGATTGCATTAATGGGCCTTATTGGCCCTGCCTGCCTTTCCTGAGGGTTCCCCTAATACTCCTGTACGTATCAAGGCTGCAGCTCAGCCCAGCTGGAGCTGTCACTTGTTGTCCCCACGATGTCGTAGGATGCTGCTCTTCAGTTTTGTCCCAGCCATGCCCTCTCTGGCTGTGGGCATTGCTGTGCCATGTCTTACCTGCAGTCTAGTGGCCTGGGCTGGCCTCAGCTCTCCGTGTACTTGGCTGGTGGTCTGGGCTCAGGGTTAACCCTGGGCTGTCACCCTGGATCTGCCCTGCTCAGCTCTCTGGCCCGTCCCTGGCTGTGTCATCATGCTCAGCCCCTTAGGGAGCAACTGGCCCTTGCTGCACTCTGACATTACACTTTCTTCTCAGGGCTGGGCTGGATTGTTCACTTGCAATTCAAGGCCAGTGTTCCAAAATATTTAAGCTGTTAAGTGCCTCCTCTCTGGGTAAGAGGCATTTCTTCTTTTGCTGAAGGTGGTGAGGTGTCTTCATAGTCTGTCTATGCAATCCACGACAAGTATCTAACCTCCTCCTTTGTGAGTCAGCTTCCAGGAAAACTGCATCAGGAGTTCCAGGTGTCGTGTGGATACAATCCAAGGGAAGGTGTATTTGTTACCTCTTCAGTGTGTTCATCAGAAAACCTCTCAGAAAATGCTTTTGCTGTTCCAGCTCTGTTAATTTTCCCCGATTATTAAACCACCAGTGTTTGTAATGCTGCGAGCTGCCAAGCAGTGAACAAGCTCTTGGCCTGGCCTCGCGTCGTTTTTTACTTGACACTGGCAAGTATTTAATTGTTTGGGAGTTAGTCCAACGTACACTGCCCTTCCCATTATTGATTGCTGGAGCAGCCAGCATGTTTTGTAACTGCCTGTTTTAAAGACCGACAACTGCATTTGAAGTGTATAGTCTGTATTTTGTCAGCTGTGGCAGGGAAACATCTTTGGAACTGGATCACATAATGCACAGACCTGATAGATGGACTCAATTAAATCAACAATAATATGGTAGCTGGCACACTCAGTGTAGCTACTCTGATCCTGCTCTATCATTTTTCCAAATCCTTTTTATTCTCTGAGCCTCTGATCAAAACTTTAGGCCCTTTATAACCCTAATTCAAACATCACTTCAGAGGTTAACACATTTGAACTCCCAAAGCAATGCTTTTAACTTCTATCTTGTGGTCAATAAGAGGCTAAGTCTATCTATAAACAGTGTCAGATGGTGTCTCACACGTTGCACTTAAGAAACCTTACTCCTGATAGTTCCTTGACCTTGGTGGCCTTGCAGATTGGGCAGTTTAAATGACACTGAGCAGGGTGCCCACGGAGAGATCACACTCCTGATACTGTAAAGCTGACAGCAAACTGACAGCGCTCAGGGTGTGAGGAGGGAGGCAGGAGAGCATCTGAGAGAAGTGAACAGTGAAGTCTGTCCTGAAGCAGCAGGTTGAGATAATTATATTTTATATTTATGGCCATATCCCTGTATTTTTTTTTTCTGTTAATCATATATCAGCTACATGCACGTGTTCTAGAGAATCACAAAAGAAGATTTGCTTCTGGTGGTTACTCTCTCCCTTTCATGCCTGGTAATGTGGCAAATGACCATAATGTTGGGAATTACTTGGACTAGAAATAGTGTTACTGTAGAGCAACACCCACACTGGCAAACAAATCCTGGATCTTCAGCTGGCTCAAGTGTGGGAATATTTTGTGACATGGGTGTTAAGTTAGTTTGTGTTAGCTGGGCATCTGGTCCAAAGAAGCATGAAGAGGAATTCAGCATTCAGTTCCTACTGCAAATCTTCTAAAGGACAAGTGACTACCGGTGTGATAAAGGTGAAATTGTATGAGAGGAAGCAAGTTTGTTATTTCAAGGGACTTGTTTACTGAACAAAGCTGTTCTCAAGGTAGTGAGAAACCTATCAGTATCCAAGACTGAAGGGAGAAGGCTTTTCATTGTGGTTGCTTTGATGAGGATGACAGTGGAAAATCTGGGGCAAGGTAGAAGTCAAGCCCTTTTCATTCTTCATAGAGTACTGCCTTAGAGAGTAATGGAAGTAATCCCTGCACATCCAGCCTCTATCCCTAGATCTCATGCCAGATTTGTGCTGGGTGATTTCTCTCAGTTGCAAATATCATATGCTGTACAGCTGATGTGCTCCTGCTGTAGCTGCAGCCCCGTTAGGAGATGGTCATATATCCTTTTGTCAGGAGCTGAACAGAACACCAACGGGCTGCCTGATATAAATAAGGCTGTAGAGCTCCTGAGAGCCATCTGTGTCCATCAGGATCGTTCCTCCTCGTGCATCTGATGGATCCAGCTATGCTGTCACCAGTCTGTAATACACATGCAGCCTACAATCCCTTTCTGAGCTCCTGAGCACATGTAATATTTATTCCACATGCCTCTGTTCCACAGCAGCATACATTTTTCAGTTCCATATTGTGGGAACAACTTGAACATGCCCTACCTAAAACTTTACATATGCTGAGCTGGTGGGAAGGATGAGACTAGGGGGAGATACAATTCTGCAATATGTTGACATATTTCAAAGGCTTCCATTTCTGACTGTTCACAACTGCAAATTGTTTGATCATGGATTTGTTAGAGCTCAACTTTGCAGAGAATGATACAGTGAATATGATTGATTATTTTTTTTTATCTTCTTCGCTTGCATGGCTGATGTGAGGCCTGTGAGCTTTCCAGATTTGGTTTATGGAAATTAATCAAAGAATCCAGGGGCAATACATGACAGAAATAGGGGTTTATTTCCAAGCTGCAAAATTGTTTCAGATAGCATGTAACATCTATTTGTGGGTGAAGGGAGTGAATGTGGAAAATCAGACACTCATGTTCCAGAAATGAACAAACTGAGATTAGCTGGCTAAAGACAGTCAAATTTTGAATCACAGGCTTATGATGGCAACTACTGGACAAGCAGGAGCAGATGTGGCAATTATCATAAATTTCAAGTATAAAATGGGAAGAAGATCAGTCAGGATGATGAATTTTTCAAGTATTTTTCAGTTATACTTACTCCATCACATTTATTGTACATTGAGATACAATGATTACCATGACTTGGGCTATTCCTCCTTTGAATATAGTTGCCCAGAAATTCTTTCTATAGTTGATACTGTCGGAGGCAGGTAAACTGTTTATACAGCTGATTCCTGTTTAGTAGGTATAATGTTACTGTTATTTGTTTTGTAGAAAAACAGCAAAGTTTTTGTTTAACTCCAAGTTTATTTTGTTAAGGAGCAGCTGAAAAGCTTAAATAATAGTAAATCTTTGGGTTTGGTTTTTTTCCAGTTATTTTACCTTCAGAAAAATCTCATTTCTGAATAACTTTATAGATGTTTGTTTTTGAGAAATTTTCAAAGCTGTAACATTTGACTTTGCTGATGCACAGGGTTTTGTCAAAATCTTTTTGAAGTATCCTCATTTTGTTCCTCAAATGGAGAACTAGCAATATTTTCATCGCCTGATTACTTTTTTCCATGTTACTCCTGACCAAATGACAGGTTCATTGATCAGTTCTTTTGTCTATAAATACAGTTTAAACATCACTTTTAAATGGGAAAGATAGACCAAACAATCTGATAAGGATTCCTGATTGTGTATACTGCATGTCTCCTTGTAATTGCATAGCTCTGGGCTCATTGGTTGTGGTACCCTTATTAATAATAACATAAATACACTCTCCATTCTGTGTTTCTGTAATTTCTCTGCTGGACTGACTTCAGCATGCAATTTTGTTGGTCTTTGACTATAAGCTGTACCTGGATCATCTTGTCTCCATCTCCAAATTCAAGCCCTTTTGCTGGAAGGTTGCACGGAGCCTGGAGGTGCTTTACATTCCTTGTCATCTGGGTGTGTTCTGCAGTGCTCAAATAAAAGGCGTATCACAGCACAGCGATCTCTCAGAAGATGAGAGGGCTGTTGTGCAAGCTACTTGCTGATCAAATAAAAAACATCTGCCTCTAAACACAGACAATCAAAGCAAAGAATGGGGGAAAATTGTTATCAACTCTCATTTATTCTTAAAATGGCGCAGTAAGGGAGCTCACAGCTTCACCTGCCCACGCATACAAAGCAGTCTTACGTCTGTCAGTGTTTGAAATTAAACCCTGGTCAGGCTGATCACTTAATTACAGGACCACCTTTTCCCTTTTAAATATATTTTTTCTCACTGCTTCCATTTTGAGATTACCTTGTTCAGGGCTGAAAATAGTATGACAGCTGCTAGAGAGATGCAGAACTTTGTACTTTCCTTGGAGCTGAACTTATGAGTTTTGAGCTCATCTCTAATGAGCACTATGATTTAGGGGTAGAGGAGGTTGTGATCTTACCATACCCTTTTTGAAGTTAGAGCCTGGCCTGGGATAACTGACTTCAGTTTTCTGTTCACTGGGGATGGGCCAAGTCAAGTATCAGCAGCTGCACGAGTGGCAGAGATAGCCTGAGTTCCCCAGGAGGGGAGGGAGGCTTCAACCATACAGGACAAGTGTAAAATGTTTTTCTCACCAGGGAACTCAAAATAAACACTATGGCAGTCTGAGTCCCACATTACCTTGCTGCCTGAGAAAATGTAAAGTAAGTATCATCTCTAAGCTGGCCTGGAATTCCCCACTTGATGCTTTAAGCATCTCCTTGATGAGTGGAGGAGAGATTTGGCTGTCTCTATCTTTAAAAGGTGATAGAAATACTCCAGAAAAGCATGTGCCAATTACATGCATTAATGTCTCCAGCAAAACCCAATTCTCAGCTGAGGATATTGTGCAGACAACATCTCCTGTCAAAGCACGGAGCATAAAACAGGATTTCGGGGTCTGACATGGACGAGTGATAACTGAGGGCAGAGAGATTCCTGCAGTGTCTTGTGAACTTCCCAGGGCTGTCACTGAGAGGCAAAGGCTGTTTAGGGGATGAAGCTGGTGACTTTGAATCCCTGACCTCAACAGATTTTGCCTTCGTTACATAAGAGTGAGAGTGCTGCCTCTAAAATAAGAAAGGGGAAGTTTTTGTGTTTACTTCTACCAGCTACATGCAGGAGTTACACAGGGGCATTTGACTTGCAGCTGTTTTGAGGAGTGAGGGCTACATCTTACACATTGGGCCATTGGAGAGTACCCAAAAATTGCATTTGGTTGTGAAAATTGGCGTTTATATGTTTGGTAAAACATAGGGAGAGTATAATTATGTTATGTATAGGAGTCTAAAGTGACTAGCATTTCTTATCTTATCTGACCTTCTACATAATAGTAAGAATGAACACAAATACCTAGGGAAGATGTGGCTATCCTACCTCCTTTTCTCTAGTCTATCAGACAGTTGCACATAAACCAAAAAGAAAAGTCCTGGGATCTAGCCCATTGTTGACATAATTCCTTACAGACATTGAATATACATCTCTTCTCTTCTGATCTGATGTGTTCTGTGCATCAGATATCTTCTGCCAGAAGAGGTTCATGTCCACCAAGGGTCTCTAACCCTTCAAAATACTGGCAAAAACCAACAAATTGCTGTTGGGGCAAGAAAATTGTTGCAAACTGTGGAGAGCAGAAGCAGCTCTAAGTGTGTACAGATTTAGAGTTAAAACTCTTCCCTCTTTTCACATTTCTTGGTCAGTGTCAGGAGAAAGCAGCTTGTTCCAAGATACTTTGCTGTTGCTCCGTGCAATACTCTGGAGGGGTGAGTGTTTAGGCCAGGACATTGGCATGGCTTGTTGGGACAGGCTCTCCACTTCTGGTATTTACCTCTGCCTTTCCCCATAGGGATTTCTGGAGAGGAGGGATGGCTGTAAGAGGCATCCAGCCAACCTGTTCTACCTGTTCCATCCCTGGGTAGAGCTCCAGTTGTGGGGAGCGCTCCATCTTCCCTTTGAGATGCAGAGATTGGATCAGTCTCAGAGGAAGATTCAGTGGGTAGTGAAACACAAACACATCTGCCCTCAGCTCATGTACCTTGACAAAGCCAAGCTGCTTCCAGTGAAGCTCTGTGGGTTTGTAGCAGCTGAAGAACTGGCCCAATAGGACACGAAGAGCTTCCGACTGCAGATGAAGCAATTCACTTCTATTATTAGCAGCTGAAGGCTTTTTGAATCAGGAAGAATGGCAAAATTGACTCCCTTTTTGTTGGGCTCCGAACTAAAAAATGGGGTGTTGTCATCAGCAATGTTGAAAAACTCCTCCTGATTTTGAGAAAAATATCCTGTTCTTGAATTGTATTAATTATTTGCCAGCATATTAAGCAGTTGTTGCAGATGTTGGGGGTATGTGGAATGTTAATATATGTTATGAAAATGAGAGATTAATTTAGGGAAATTACAACATGTTTCTGAAAATTACATTAAAAGTTTGGAGTGCCCTGAACAACAATGTGACACGAACTGGGACTGAGAGCCTGAGAATCTGAATTCAATTTGTGACTCTGTCAGTGACACCCCGTGTGACCTCAGGGAACTTATATAAGCTCTGTGTGCCCTATTTGCCTTTTGTTAAAGAAGAAGAAAAGAAAAACTTTCTGTTTCTCATGTTTGCCTGCTTAGAGTTGGGGCCACTGGTTCTTTCTGTAGAGCACTGAGAAGAATGAGATCCAAGTCTCTTTGTGAGGGGCCCTGGGCTTTACCACAGAAGTAAATTTAAAAGGAAGAAATTCAGTAATATCTGGAATGCTGAATCCCAAAGCAAAATTAGAACAAGGCAGCTCTGGGCTTGTACATACAATGCTGTTTTTTTAATCACTGCTTCAATCATTCATTATTTTTAAAACTAAATACACTGATGTTTACGAAATAAATAACTACATATTTTATTGTCACCAGAAAAGTGCTAAAAGGAGAAGAAAGGAAATCCTGTGGAGATCTTCTCCAGTGGGAGAGCCCTTTGAGAGAGGCCTGCAGAATTAGGTCCAGCATTTATTTACCCAGTCCTGATCAGTTTAGAGCACAAATGCTCCAAGTTCTCGTGATTGTAGGACCCAGTGCTGCCTCGCTCTGAAAGCAGAAGAGTGCAGTTCTTCATCTTCTGCACTTCCATGAAGTATTGGAAGTTCTCTCTCACGATTTCCTTGGTCTGTGCCCTGCAGGCCCAATATCCCTGCTGGGCTTGGGAGTCACAGTTCTGTCACTTCATACTGCACTGCCTGTGATCCAGCAAGTTGTGTTCCTCGGGGGCCTGGGTGTTTAAGAAACACATCTCCTTTCCCTTCAGAGATGCAAAGCAGCTGAATGGGGCGACCTAAGACAGTATATCATGAGATTCCCTTGGATCCACAATCAGCCGTCTGCCCTGGATACAGATGGTGAGGGATGAGGGTAAATCCCTGAGGGTAAAGACCCATATGCCCGTGTGTGTTTGCCAGTTGTACAGAGGGTCACCCGCTGCAGCACCTCTTTAAAAACTTATCATTAAGCCCGTCTCCTTTGTGAACTTTCTCATTATCATTTCATTGTGCTGCGCAGTTCTGGCCGGGCTCAATGAATATTGACTTCATGCTTGCTTTTCTAATTGAATTACAGGGGAGCAGGCTGAGCCACTGAAGTTTCCAGCCTGCAGTCCTGCTTCCCTGGCAGCTAACTGAATAGAGGCTGAAAGAAAAGCTGTTTGCTTGGGCATTATGGATAACAGAGACCTGTCACAAAGCTGCTACAATGATTTATTAAAAGACAGAAGATAAATGAGAGAGAAAGAGTCTTGCTCACTTTCAGCACCAGCTGCTTGCTTTGCTTGTCTTCTTTCCTTTTTCTCTCTTCCTTTTTTTGTCTTTCTTTTTCTCTTTAGCACTGGCTTGCTTTCTCTTTCATCCTTCCTTTCTTTCTTCCCCTCCTTCCTCTTCTCTTTCTCTTCCTCCCTCTCTCTTCCCTCTTCCTGATCTTACCTTTTTAAAAATAGACAGAAAAAGTCAAAGAAAAACACATAATTTGAGCAAATGCTTCAAGAAAAAAGCATCCTTCTCCAATCCTTAAATAACAGTCCCTGCATAAGACAGATGTGTTTATCATTATGGTCAAATCATAAAAAAGATCACCACTGTAGCTGCTCCAGGAAACAACATCCCATACATGTCCCTACATTGTTAGCCAGTCTTATTTAGGAAATCCTTCTGAAAAAAAAACGAGACTCTGTAGTTCACCTTTTCTGCCACTGAATTTAATTGTCAAACTCTTACTGAGGTAACAGGAGTGGAGTGAAGCCAAGTCTCAGTGGCTTTGCAAACACTTTGCATTATGAAGTTCACCAGCAACTCAATTTGCAATTAACAGTGTCCCTTGTACAACTGTACATTTGAGTTCAATTTACAGTGGTGCAGCACAATGGGGAATATCCTAGGATTGCTCATGGAACTGCTTTCACCAAAAGGACCCAGAACTCAGCTCGTGGTGCTTGATCAACATAGGGATCACTTGTGTTGGGCTATTTTTTTCTCCTTCTTTAGTTTGTGTTTGCTTTTTTAAAAACCAAACTTTTAAAAAGTTTGATTCTGATCAAATAGTAAGATCAAGAAGCATGACTCTGTTGAGTTACTTACGTAGAATGCTTAGCTCAAGGCTGTTGGACTGGGATGACAGTTGTTTTGGTTTTTCCTTCAAATCTGTGCTAGTTTATATTCTCATAGTTTATTCAAGGAGGCATCTCTGAAGTTTGGGTAGGCAGAGAATAGAGTTTCACACACAGTTCTGGTTAGGGCTAGCCCAGGTCAGAAACATCCAGGTTGTTGCATACTGAGAAGATGGGCTTTCCCATGAGAATTTGTGAATAAGGTCTTTCTTCTTTCTACATCTATTTCCTTGGATCCATTTTCACTCCCTCAAACCAGAAGATTTTAGCCCAGAGAAAGCTTTTTGCTCTCAAATCTCTAACTGGACAATTGGCAGTTTGATATACTGTTGGTTTTAAAAAAACCCACAGGATAGTCATGTTTATCTCTATTCAACAGACTTATTCAGACCTGACTTTTTTCCCCCATTCCCAGGTTATCACCTAAATATATACTTTGCTTGATTAAGTCATTATTGCTATCTTTCCTGGTTCCCTGTCTATTTTCTTGTTCTTTATTATTTTCTTTCTTCAATTTTATAGCCTTTCACTTTATTTTTCAGTTTTTTAAAAGTCTTCTTTTGTTCAACTCTAGTTAGCCCCAGCATGGAAGTTTGCAACAGATTACTACAGAATAATCTGACTTTTCAGTGTCTGTCACTCTCCTTAGATTTAACCCTTCTCAGTGATTAATCAGGATTTAATCTTTGTTTGGAAAAAGTTAATTGGTGACTGCTCTTTGGTAGCCACTAAGCTGTTTGCAAACAGAATGGAGGTTTTTTGGTGACCTCATGGAAGATAGGGCGACAGGTGGATTTATTCTCAGGTTTACATCACTTGAAAGGGTAAACACGAAGCTGCAGCCAACGCTTTGCATTGTAAAGAACACGTCCATGGGGCACATGTGGATTTGGTAGGTACACTCCATGCTGAAATGGAATGGCAATTGACTGAATCTAAAGAGCCTTGTAACTTAATTAATGACCTTCTGGCATTTGAATTATTAATACTTTATATCTTATGTAAAGCAGCAGTGTGAGGAGATGTGTTGCTAGACTCAGGCATGTGCACGAACACAGCAACAGCCTCATCCTGGGGCTGTATGGGGGTGCAGACTTATGTAGCCTCGCCTAAATAAAACTTTTGGAGACTGTAAATCCCTGACAGGGATTTACAGTCATGAAACAGAAAACTTCCTTATGCTAATAAAAAAGATTAATTTTCTATCCTCGATCAGTGCTGGAATTGGTACCTGTGCTGGGACTGGAATGGGTGTTGTTCCCACAGGGGATCGACTGCCCTGCTGGATATAGACTGGAAAAAAACTCCTGGTAACTTCACTGGGACCAGGATAGCCTCCACCTGTTTTGTAATTCCTGTGAAGAAAATCTATTACCCGTGTATGTATTTGGCAGCAAAATTAGCACCTGGGATTTAAAAACCGAGGCATGAGAACCACAAGTAATCAATGTACTGAAGAGTAGTATTACAATTTCTCTCAGCAGAGGAAGAATTTGAGGAAACAATCATAATCTTACACAATGTTTATCTTAGCCATGTCAGAGATTGACGAACTGAATACAGTTTTTCCATGGCTAACTAGCTGGCCTGAGTAACAACTGAGCCTTTGAAGCAACACAAGGGATTCTGACCATTTTCTTAGATTTGGGGTCACTGTGGAAAGGAAGTTTTAGACGCCACCTACGCACAATTTCCGCCTGGAATCAGAGAGAGAATCTTTCTGGATTACAGGCATTTCAGACCCATGAACCGGTTTAACTCTACAATTCATCCCACAAAGCTCAAGACAGGAACTGCTTTGTGTGGCAGTTCTCCCATCAGGACTGGTGGCCATAAATCAAGATGAATGTCTTTCTGAATGACTTGCTACAGTTCAGCCGCAAGACCTGGGCTGGAGGCAGCAACCGCGGAGTGAAATGCTTTGGCCTGTGGTATTCGGAAGGTCAGGGCTGGAGATCACGATGCTTCCTCGAAAGGCTGTGAATCTTCACATTGTACATTATTCTGTGTCATGGATGTGTGCAAGAAGCAGAAGATTTTTAATTGCTAGTAATTTATGTTCAGCAACAGAGATCGTTGTGACTGCCCAGAGTTTGGTATGTTTTCTGAAGGAGACAGAAGGAAAGAAAATCCTTCCACTTTGAAAATGCACAATGCTTTGGCCAGCTCTTTATCTTGGCAGAGATCCTGTGTTGGAGTGAGTTCCCTGAAAGGCGACCAAATTGCCCACCACAGACAACTACAATGAATAACACTCCCTGTCTTTGCAAAAAGTCTGCTTACAGCTCCCCATCCAATCCCAGCACCCTGCAACACGTGGTGCATTGGAGTTTATTTGGTTTTTACAAGCTATTATTGCCATTCAGGAAAACTAATCCTAGAGAGCAAGGGGTTTTTTGTCAAGAGAAGGCTTCGGCTGCCTGAGTACGAGTCTGCTTTGCTCATTCTGGCAGCAGTCGTGAACAACACCTTGGATAAATCACTCCTGTGAGCAGAGCAGGGAACCAGGCTGGCAGGTGTTTCTCTGAGCTCTGGTACCAGCCTGCTGGCTGATCTTAGATGTGTAACCTCATTTATTAGTTTCTCCCTTCCCTTCCTTCCTTTAGTCCTGTTTGCCCATGCTGTCCCGCCCCTGAGGTAGAGTTTTTTCTATATATTTTTACTGTACTTAAGAGAAGAATCCTGCTTCGTGTCACAGATGTAGAATAGCTTCAGAGACAGTGCTCAAGACGTGCTGGCCAAAGCAGTGGCCTCCAGAGCATGCCCAGCCCTGTATGCCAGTGCCTGCTGTGTCAGTGCATGTGGCCCCACAGCTTGGATCTCTTTGCCCAGCTGCTGGGAGAACCACCAGAGATGGAATTCCCTCTGCCCCTTGCTGCACCGGTGAGCTCTGCATTACTGCAACATGGAAACAGCTCTTCCTGGGTGTCACCTCTGGTGGCAGCCAAACTGGTGCAACACTTCCCAAGCTGTTTGCTGCTTTTTTCTAAAATCCAGTGGCAGGTAAATCTTTGTGGCGCTTGCTGAAGACAGGATGCCCAGCTTTGTCAGACCTCTGGCATGCAGGACTGCCTGGACGTTTATTAGTCTGACATCATCCACCAGGAAACAACTTAAGAGTTCTGCTTAACTACAGCAACCTCTCAGTTTCTAAAAATTAAAATTGTATACAGTAGTTTCTGAATACAAGTATAAGAATATTTATCAATCCATTTGATTAAATAAGTCTTTCTTAATTTAACAAGCTTTGCTCAGCAGGGTAGTGATAAAAGTACATGGTTTCACACTCCTGACAGGCATGTTTAAAAAGAAGGAAGGGAGGGAAGGGAAAAAAAATTGCAACGGAGCTCCCTAAATGGTAATTCAACTTAATTTTTTAACAAGACTGTTTTGGCTTCAGAGTGATTCCATGACCTACAGCAATGATCAAAGTGGTGCCGCAGTGGTGAGTCTCCTACAGCCAGAGCACTACTGAGTGTGCTGCTGCAAGCTCTGCCATGCTTAAATGTTTCATCTCTCCACCAGGTGCTTCATTCTCCTGTATCAGAGCTGACTGGATGCTCAGGTCCCTCAGCACAGCAGCCCACAGCTTAATCAGGACCGTGTGAGGCCCAGAGGAGGGCTGGCAGAACAGAAGGATAAGGTTTGAAGGTGTTGGAAGGATTGCCTGGATGCACCTTTCTGGGCCATCAGTTAAATATTTGTAGCTGTCCTGAGTGCCTCCATATTGTTTAGATATTTTTCGGTCTAATGAATTTGGGTTAATACTGACAGAAACAATGTCTTGTAACCAGCAGAGCTATTCCATTTCAGCCTGAAGAGAAGAGCTGGCTCTGCACACTTTGTGCTGGTTGTGTGGAAGCAATGAGACCCAGGACACCCCGTGGCATCACCACCTTGCTCTGCATTATCAGCAATGCCCACAGTGGTGTTTACATACTGTGCTGGTAAGCTCTGTACTCATTCCTCAGGGGAACATTTCAAGGCACAAAGACTGGAGAATTTTAGAGAACCTGGTGCTTTTCTCAGTGTACATGAAAACTGTTCGATACTGGCAGAGAATTGCTCCGTGCTTAGACCATTTATTAAAGTCTAGACGCAACATAAAAGCACGTAAATTGGTTCCAGTCGTTGCTAGTAAAAACTTCAGCTTGAGCTTGGAATTGATTGGTGAATCTCACAGCATAATTAAAATTGACTGTTAAAGTTTGTCCCGCTTAATTGGTAACGCTTTCTTTGGAAGTCACCGAGTTAAGATTCTTGCTGGATCATTTAAAGGAGTTCCTGTGTATATGATCAGAAGTCAAATGCAGTTTTATGGAGAGGTTTACAGTTATGTTCCACCCTGGTGGTCTTTCATCCTGTATCTTTCCTATTTAAGATTTATGCTGTCATTCACCACAGCCTAATTGTGTTTTGATAAAAATGAAACGATTGCTGACGCATTTCAGACTGAAAGCCGATGACATTTTGAAGCTCTCAGTAAGATGATCTGAAATACTGTGCTGCTCAAAGCCCCTGTCTCCCTGCAAGCCTTCGTTTTTAATTCCAGCATTTGTTAGCCGGTTTTGTAGGGACTCTAACAGGCACCTATAACTCCTCTCTGAGTGTCCTGCCAGCAGTGTGTTATTCAGTGTGCCTAGTAGCTCATGCAGACTTTTTCATTCTTTCTTTAGAAGGAGGGGATATGTGCAGTGTAGTCTTTGTGCTTAGATTTTAAAAAAAATTATACAAATTTAAAGTTACACAGGTTGGTACATTTTGTGATAAAGCGCATCTTATCCTTTGAGTACCAGACAGCTGGGTTTTGGGTGGCTTTTAGCTCCTTAAGGATATCCTTCCAAAGTCTTGGTACAGACCCAGATCTGGAAGTTGGTGTTATAGGATGGTACTACCGGACATACTTAGCTCTCTTTAACATAAGCTGTCTTGTCCTGACTAGCCATGGACTTAATCACAGCATTAACTGCTCTCCTGGATCAGGCACTAGAGATACACTTAATTCTCTCCACAGTCATGGTATTTTTAGCACATAGCAGCCAGAGCTTATCATTAACAAAATGTAAACGTGTCAGGGGATCGTGGATGGGCACTACACAAGCATTGTCACCCGCTAGACTCAAGATGAGGAGATTTCATAACTGTGATTAATGTCCTATAGAAAAGACAGGAAGACACTCAGGTTACTTGGCTGGAAGTGATGCACTTACACAGTTGGAAATTGTTTTGGAAGACACAGTTAGGTACTTGCCGACATTTGGTATCGCATGAAGAGTCCACAGACCACAGAAAGAGTTCATTTAACCTTGTTAACTTGCCATCAGAGCTGAAAACTGAGGCCAGTTGGACCTTTACATGCCTTGGTACTCTGCTAACAATGTACATGGACAGAAATATGTATTTTAAACACTCCCTGTGCCACCATGATGGGCTCAGCAGTGTTGGGAACAGGAGATCAAGGTCAGTGCTCTGTGAAGCTCTTCGAAAGGAAGTATGGTGTCACCTGGACTGGTGCCAGGGCATCCCGAGGTCAAGCCCTAAAAGTTAAAGAGGTGCTCAAGAATAACATGTGGGTCTGATCCCAAGCCACTGAAATCACTTGGGATATTTTGTTAGTACCAATGGATCACAGACAAGCAGCGTGTGTCTGTCAGCCATGGTGTGTCAGTGGCCTTTGTTTTAGCTGCTTCTAACAAAAGTATTTTAGAAGGATGTAAGGTGTACTTTGGTAGCAAATGAATGCTTAAATGCTCTTGCAGGTCATTCTGGCACCCTGACTATGGCCCTCTGATAATGGAATTTCAGGGCTGCACAAGTTATAGCTGGACTTCAGAAGTGATTTGCTAAGGTTAAGCTGCCTAAATAGTCCTTGCTGGAGCAGCTACCTGCTGCAAATGCTTGTATTCCATAAGTTATGTTTTGTACCAATCTGTGCTCCTTTCAAAGCCACAGAGCCAAATCCCAGCCTCAGCTTCAAGCCATTGAACTGAAAACCAGTGAGGACTCAAAACCATAGATAACTGTTATGTTTTGTGGTGTGTGTGCTGTTTATACAGACACACTTGTCTTTCATTACTTCATAGACTTTAAAAGAAATAAAGATTTCTTTTGTAAATTTTAACACCATCTTTATACCTCTCTGTTAAAGTGATGGTAAGAAAGATAATCCATGTATTACCATGAATTGAATCTAGAACGGTGATTTTCAGAGTCTTGTGAAACATATCAAGTCTTGTGAACTATGATATATCAGTATATCATATTCTGAATAACTTTTGTGTCTTCTCTTGCTCTTGCCACTACAGGGTCATTCCTAGTGGCTGCCTCATGTCTGTCCTTTTTTTGTATGCACATTTATATATATTTATATATAGAATGAGTGGGCTTGGAAGGTACTTTTAAAGATTTTCTAGTCCCATCATGAAGATCACGGAGTCCAACCCATGTACACACACTCACACACCCCCTCAAAGATCTTCTTGCACGCTCATATATCCACAGCACTGAGCTGATAAATTGTATTCAGAATGAAGAGTTATTTCAGCTCTGCAGAAGGTGTAACACAAAGGGTGTTCTCACAATATGCAAGCCCTGCTATCCTTGACAATGACCTCTTGGCTGCACAGTGTGTGACCAAAATCTCTTTGGCTTTAAAATCTGTCCCTAGTATATGAAGAGATGAGTTCTCCTTGATTTGGCCATTTTCTCTGCTTTTGATAGAGGATCAGTGGGAGAAAGTAGTGATGAGCATGCCCAAAGTGATTTCTTTAAGCATATTTGATTTTCTTTTCATGCATGCAACACGTTCCAATTCCTTTTAAGCAGCAAGGTCATTTAAGAGTGCCATGCCAGAGGTTTTTTCTTTTCCCCTCATTCAGTTCCTTAAATCTTATTGTCAGCCATGTTCCTTTTGAGTAGCAGAGCAGCTGCTAGGGGTCTGCTTGTGTGGTTATAATCCCATTAAAAGGCTTTCCATTATGTTGCTAATATATTTATAAAGGAACTAGTCACCTGGGATTAGTGGTTGATTCTTCTCCCTGGACATACTGTACTGAAACAGAATTATTCCCGATCTCCTGCTTGTTAGATACAACCAGTTGCATTTGTCATGGTGCCAAATTGGCTGAAATAGATTAGCAATTAATGCAGAACATGCTTTCCTGTGTTTGTAAAAGTCCTTGTAATCATCCCTGACAATCATCTTCTCATCAGCTCTTTCCTGATAGCAATGAGATGGAAGATATGCTGGGGCTTTGGGAACTTATGGTCATTCATGGGAAATATGAAAGGCACTGAAAGAACATCCTGACAGAGCAGGTGAGGAGTCTGACAAAAAGGAGCCTTTAAAAGCCATTTCAGAAGGCATTATTTTGTAGGTTTTCCTCAGCCATTTCCAAGCATGCAAAGCTAAGGATGACAAAGTAACTTTTGGGGGGGTGTCAAGTCACTGGTACATCTGTGCTGTGACTTATAGATGTGACTGCAACCATGGGGACACTTCTGAGGTCGCTTAGACTGGTCAGACTGGGATACTGATCACAAGAAAGCAGAGGCCACACAGATTCAGCCAAGGCTGCAAAACACGCTTGAGATGGCAGAGTGAGTGCTCAGGTACTGATCCTGCAGGAGGATTTGTGCTGCTCCTGCCTTTTTGTGTCTGTCAGTACTTTATCAGAAAACTTCCAAGAGGGTTTAAAGGCAGGGTCTTTCTCACTTTCAGCACCATCTAAGGGCTCACCTGCAGTCTCCCTCTCCACGAGAGGAATCTCTGATACGCTGCAGAGAACTTTTTTCTGAGTCCTTGTGAATCCCAATTGTCACCTCAACCCTTTTCTCTCTTCATCCAGTATGACCAGCTTCAGAGCAAGAGTCTTCTTCCAGCTCCAGCCACCTGTGAAGTCTTTCTTTATCTACACATCGATTCTCCATCTTAGTTGAAATCATGTCTCTCTTTCCTGGCCTCCATTTCATTGGTTCATTCTGCTCCTGCTCTTGGCTTCTCTCTGTATTTATAGCATTTGTGTTGTAAAGTGTTTCCAAATCTGGACCTGGAGGATTTTATTTGAAGTGATGTTGGAGGATGAGCACAATGGCATGGACTCCTAACCTTACTAATACTGCGTTGTTTCTGCCTGCTCCTCTCAAGGAAAGAGGGATCAGGGAATGGCTGGCTCTGCTCTGGGAAGCAGAGCAGCCCAGCCTAAGGAAGGATCAGCCTGAGATGGGGTATCTCAGGTGGCCAAGAGCTGTGCCCACAAAGCTGTGTAGAGGCCAATAGAGCTCTGCCATGTGGAAGTCCATCTCTCTTGAATCCCTGGTTTTGATTCCTGCTAACCATGATTTTCTCCACATGCATTCCTGTATTGTACCCATAACTGGACTGTGTCCTTCTGAAATGCAGTATCTGAGCCACCTAGTCTACAGGAGAACAAGATCACTTAAATACCTCTTTTGTATTTTAAGTCCTATTGTGGTAGCGAAATTTGTGATAGAAAAGTACAATTTGGATGATTAAACTAAAAGCACTGTCTATAGCTGGAGCAGTGAATAATGGGGATACAGTGGGTGCAGGAGGAGAACAAAGCTCTGTGCAAAAAGTAGCTGTTCCAAAGTGCAGTCTGGCTGCTTTAACCAAAATGTCTAATGTATGGCTTGCCAGTGCCTTCAGCTCTCTTTTCATTTCCTCTTAGGGGAAACGGTTCCTTGGAACTGCTGTGGTCTCCTTGCATTGCTATGCTGGCAGTGAATCCCATGGAGCTAGATTTGGGAGCCTCCTGCCAAAGGTGTCAGGAAAGAGCTGCTCATGGCAATGAGGTCCCCGAGTACAGCACAACATCTCCATTCAGCTGTCTCCAACCGTCAGGAAGTCCCCAGGAGCTCCTAAGTCAGGGATACAATTCTGAGTAGATTTGAGGCAGTTCATAATTGCACTGGGAGGTCAAACCATTCCTGCTGGCCACCAGGACCTGAGGCTGAAAACTGTCTTTTACCCAAGCCAGACACTCTTCAGTCATGTGTTGAATGCAGCTTGGTGGAAGCAAGAGATCCAGCCCAAAGGTCTGTTCAAATGTTTCTATTTCATGTGGCTTGGTATTGTAACATTCTCCCGTGGTTCTAACAAGTTGTGCAAAATTGTGAAGCCAAAGCAGCATTCTTCCTTTAAAGTTTCGAAATTAAGAAAAATGGTTGTGGGGTTGGAAACTTGGGAGAGATGTGCTGTGGTTATCTACTGGTCCAAGAATAAAATTCCTATGGCTTTGTACAAAAGCACGGAGTAGTTACCTATTAAAAAATAAAATTAAAAAAAAATATTTCGAGTCAGGGTACCTTTTTAGTGGCAGCTGGACAATTTTTACGGGATTTGGGAGGCCACACATTTCCTTCTCATGTGCCTCTGCGATTCCCGTAAGTGCAAGAAGCGCAAGTCAGATTCTCTGCCAGGGGAGCTGGACTGACAAGAGGAGCAGCGTGCATAGCCTGGGGCTGGGCTTTGAAAGGAAGCCCATCTCGGACATGGGAAGAGCTGGAATGCAGCTGTCCTGGCTGAAGCGTCAGCTGCACAGGGCCTTTTGGGCCAGGACGAATCAGATGGTTACTTCTGCAGCCAGAATACATTGCAGCATCCTCGAGGGCACCCAAACTGCGTTGAAAACCTGGAGCCAGGCTGGTTGTAACCTCAGTGATGGGTCTGGCAGGACATAGCCTGGAAGTGGTCATGTTTTGAGCAGGAAGGATTCAGCTGCCTCTAGTTGCTTTATCCAGAAGGAAGAGGCCAGACTCTTATCTTTGTGGAATAAAGGAGGTTACACATTAGCTACCCATAAAGAGGGTGATCCATTTATATAGGGAGAATCTAGGCTCTCTATGGGATTGATAAATGACTCTGAGAATGAGTAAAAATAGCTGGAAAAAGCTTTTAAGTTTTGTTTAACTTTAACCATCAAAAATCAAAACATTAGAGGGTGTTTAGAGAAGTGCCTGAAACTTGGAGAGCCTGAGAAGAACCAGAGAGGGAATCAAAGAGCCTGGAAAAAAAAAAAAAAGAAAAAAGAAATAAGGCAAGAGAAAGAGAAAGAGAGAGAGATTAAGATTAAACAAACCTGTCTGGATAAACCTAATCAGATGAGATCCTGCTCCATTGACATCAACTGGATGAGTATTACGGGCTCAAGATGTTACTGGGAGGGAGCCCAAAAAATCTGTGTGTTTTGGGTTGGCTGGAGAAGTCTCAGCCAGATTGGGTGATGTGGCAGAGCCTGCTCTGGATGAAGAGGTACAGTGGTGCTGCCTCTGGAGGAAGGGAGAAATTATAAAGGCTCCAACCATCTACATGTGGTAAAACTGAATAATGGAGTGGCCAAGGGGAAAGGAGTTCCTGGCAAAGTCTGGAGTATTTATAAGCATCCAAATAGGAGTTTGGAGCATTAATATTTATTGCAGTGCTGTCAGTTGTCAGTGCTGAGAAATCTTCACTTATGCCATGACAACCTGTTTTTGTTCCAGAGGCCGTAACTCAACCTGCTGTGAGGTTCTCCTGCCTCCCTGGTTCCCAAGTCACACATGGTGGCTGGTTAACTTGTTCAGCACTGGCTGCTCGGCTTCAGTCTTGCAGCTGATTTGGGTGAAGAACAGATTTTGGCTGCTGCAGAGCCTCTTGCTGAGACAGAGTTTCTCCTTCCTCATAGCTCCCTCTAAGAGATTCCCAGAGGTGCCAAAGAAAATAGTGATAATGTTAAGATACAAGGACAGTTTGACTGTTAGGAGATTTATTGCACTCATTTTCTTTTTTTGCGTAAAATTATAAAAAAAGAACACAAGTTTGTTTTGTTTAGCTTTTTCTTTCTTTTTTTCTAATTTTAGTGGAATTCCTTTTGTTATCAGTGCTAACATTGACCACTGGAACCTCTGGCCAGGCACTGCTTCTTTCATGCAAGGTCCTGAGCTAGATTCCCTTGACTCCAAGATCAAACCCTCAGGCTGAGCAGTAAGGAATTCCTGCAAAGATTTGCATGTGCTTCATCTTACATGCTGGGCCCAGCTGTTGAGCCTGGTGATGGCAAGGAGCCCTCGTTCTCCTCTGCATGGGATTTGCAGGCTGCCAGACACTGCACAAGGGAAGAGCAGATGTGGCCGGCCTGTTTCTCCTCTTCCCTCTCGGAGTGGGGAGGGACTGGTGCTGCAGCTCCACCCTCCATAGCGTGCCAGCACTGCCGAGCCAGTGAAGAGAGCGGGAAGCTCTCTTCTAAGAAATCAGCACTGGCCCAATGCACATCATTTCACAAAGGACTTGTCCCTTTCCACCTTTTCCTGCTTGCCTTGCTTGTGTCTTGGTGCGGTGCCCTGCGCGTGGGCTCGGTCGTGGAGTGCCTGTTCCATCCTCTGTTGGATTGGAAAATGCTCCTCGTGGTGTGTGATGTTCCAGATGTGTGTCCATCTTCGCAGGGCCAGCAGCTGGGTCTGTGTGGGACTGTTCCACAGTGCAGGTCTCTGCTGTGCTCTCTTCTTCAAGCACGATTTATCCCGGAGAACTGAAGAGTCAGTGGCGCCAAGAAGACATCAGATAATCTGAAATGGATCTACCTTTATGAGAAGACCAGTGTAGGATATGCAGAGGAAAGAACTCCAAAAGTAATTCCTCATTTCTCATCTAATGGCTTTAATTAACCTCAACAGTTATGCTCTGAAGCCGTGCGTACTTCAGGGACCAGCTTGATGGCACTCTTCCTGCTGCCAGGAGAGTGGGAACATGACAGTTCAGTTATTGCTGTGCATTGTTAATATGGTTGATCTTGGTCCTGCTCCAAGAGAACCACTAAGCAATCATGGAAAATGAAGGGTAACACATTTTTAGAAGTATTCTGGATAATTTTGGCTATAAAACAGGCTGCATAATCTTGGCAAAAAGTGGATGAATTCATTATCTGCAAATAGTGGAAAATATTATAAATGGCAGTAAATGAAATAAATGGGTGTTTCCACTGTAATATGCTATTCTCTGAGCCACCCAGAAAGAATACAGCTTGGTTTACTGGGTGGGTAGTCCTAGATGAAGTGAAAGATCATGTTCGTATGCTCAAATACTTGTTTGGGAGTGAAATATTTTATGCCTTTGTTGCAGAGGGAAATCTATACATTTTACATTTAAGAGGCCGCATTTTATGGCCACATATGGATGCTGGAGTGAAGTAAAAGTTCTGTGTGTGCTGTATATCTGTTTGCATTCCTCAGCTAACCACATTTTCATTTGCACTACTACACCTTAAGGGTTTGGAGAGCTCAGTGACTGGCTCTAATGGAAAGTCACCAACCCTCCTTATTCGAAGAAATTGATCTTCTGTATGTTTTGAATTTGTTTATGGGACAACACTCTCGCTGTGAACACATGGAATTAAAGTCCTGGCAACTTTTAGTAGAAAAACAATTGGTGTCCACTAATGAAAAGGATCTGGCTGGATGCTCTTCATTCCCACTTGTTTGGCCTCAGGATATATCCTCTTTTTTGAGACTCTCTTCATTACAAAGCCCATGTGTATCTTTGAGCTTGTGAGTAGTCCCAGCATCATTTATAGGCCTGAGGTTACTCCTGTCTGAGGTGCTTTGATGGATAAGAAGCTCACCCTGCCTCATTTAGGCCAAATGGGCTTTCCCTTTGGCAGCAATGGTGGTGGCAGTGGCCGCGGAGGGAGGCTGCACCCATGGGATGAAAGCCCTGGGCTTTGTTCAGGAAAAGCAATCCCACATTGTGTCATTCTCCTCAGCAATGTCAAGGTCTACTTGCTCACCTCAAAATGCCACTGGGTAGCCCCAATGGTTTTAGTGGGAGCCAGCACCAAGGGTGTATGGGTTGGCTGTGCCATAATTTGGTTATTAATACCCTGAACCTTTATCAAACAGCCCTTGGTTTTGTCCTTTGGCCTTGCAGTCAGGTACAACGACAGGGTGACCACTTCTGTTGATTAAAGGGTTGTTTTGTTATACTATTTGTAGGTTGTTATTTTTACTTCTTAATCAGATGATTACTGTTCCAGTTGATAGTTCTGCTGCCTCCTGTGTTGCCTAAAGAAGAGTTGTCCCATGGTGCCTGTATCATACCTGTTAAGAAAGGCGTTTCCTCATATACTTGGATAAGATCATGGACATGGCCACAGCAGATGAGCCACCCCTTTTCCCAGGAGCAAGTTCTATTACAATTTACTGGTTTGCAAAGAAAAAAATTGCACACAGAAACAAACAACTGTCTGCACCCATGGTCACATCTGGCTCTTTATAGACATGTATATACTTATACATATGTGCATATGCATATGTACATATATATATAATAAGTTTGTGCACATGTATATTTGAGTGTGTATATCTAGGTGATTTTAATTAAGTAAGCTTAAGGAGCTCTCACTGGCTTCAGAGTTATTACTAGCTCTACTGGTATTTTCACTTCAAGGATGGTTTAAATGTATGGCCAGTGCTTGTATACATTTATGTACTGTGCTATGCATGGACAGATCTCTGTTCTCATGCCATGTCTGCTTTTGCAACCTCAGTTCTGCATTTATAAACAACTGCACTCATAATCCTGCAAGTACAAATAATTGCAAGTAAAGAGGTGAGCATTTATAGCTGGCCTTTTCAAAGGAGTCTAAGGGAGTTAAGTGCCCAAATCTCATTGAATTTGGTTACCTAATTCCTGTGGCTTCTTTGAAAATTCCAGCCTTAATTAACTAATTCAATCAACTATCTGTGAACCAAGTGGAGACATAACATGCTAAATCCAGTCAGTTTGGGTTACACAGGAGCTACCTGAACACTTTTCAACTAAACTTTAAAGGTTTCATTGTTGGCAAACATTATCCAGTAATTTCAGTGAAACAAACTGCAGTGCGTATCTTCAGCGTTGCCTATCCACCCTCTTTTTTAGTGTGGCTCTCTGGGTCTTTAAGTTGACTGCTTTATGTTTAGACTTGCTAACAAGGGTGGATGGTAACTTCACAGGCTTTCTTCAGGCATCATCTCCACCTTTAGATGCTCCTGGGAATTCTTATTGAGACTACAGGAAGGATAGCTCCTGTGACAGTTCCCACGCTGGACAAACACTGAGCCATATCAGTGGCACTTTGTGGTCTGTGCCTTGGTGGCACCTTCATCCATAGGGAGACTTTTGTGTTTAAGTAGGTTGATGTTCAGGGGAAAAAACAAACAGCAAACAGAGAAAAAACATGGAATGAAAAGCTTCTGAGTCTGCACATTATGCTGACCAATACTTACTTCTACTCCATAACAGCTTTGCCTTCTTGCATATTTTTTTTTAATCCATGTTTCAAAAATCTTTGATGTGGGTTTTTTTTTTAATTTTCTTCTTTGAAAGCCTATTCTGCTAAATACGGAAAGCCACAGTTTTAAAAGTTCCCCTGTTTGTTCAGAAATAGTATCATTCATATTTGGCATCAGAAGGAAGACTACACTGAAGCCCAAATTTACTCCTATTAAATTAAACCAAATTGAAAAAAGGCAAAGACATTCATTAACTAGTTAAATGAACGGTATTAAATTTACTCTTTTATTTAAGAGAAGAAAGAAGACATCTTTAACAGAAGAAACTTAAGTGGAAGAGTAACTATTAAAGAATGTGATGGAAGAAGTACACGTTGTTGAAAAGTTAGGAAGAAACCACAGACACGTATAACAATAAAAGAAATGTACCTTCTTGGCCATTTCTCTTCTCTGTTATTGTGTCAGATGTTTCTGATTTGAATAAGAGCTTTGCTTCACGTCCCTGAGCTTCTCCTTCCATCTGACTTTACACTGAAGTCATAAACCTGTTGTCATGGGAACAACTGTGACATCACAGATGGAGCGTTAACTTCACCACAGGGCAAAATAAATGAATGTGATGGCCTGCTAGGAGAGAGAACCTTTGTTTGAACCAAAAGCCAAGCTTATCCCAATCTTGGCCTGCAGCCCAGTACCCCCAGAGCCTTCAGTGGGACCCCAGCCCTGTGTTGTAGGCACAGAACAAACACTGCCTTGTAGCAGAGACCCTCCCTTGGAGCTGATGGTCTCTGTGGACAGGACACAACACAGAAGAAAGGAAGCATTATCAGCTGGGCTTCAAGATTGGAAAACTAGGCAAGAGAAAGAATGAGCAACTTTACCTCAGGTCACAGAGAGGATTTGAGGCAGAGCCCAGAACTGTGCTCCGATAACTCAGCAGGAGCTGCTGGAGATGCTGAAATGCAGGACTCAGAGCCTGTTTCTACATATCAGTTCCTGGAAGTCTTTCTCAAGCTCTCTTCAAAACTGACAAAATATGCAAAAGGCAATAGAGCTTGGGACAAGTTGAAACATTGCTGCAAGCCTTTCAAACAGTTCAAAATGTCTTTGCCCTCTAGGAAAGTTTGTTTTAGGAATCTTCATCACCACATGTGGGGTGCAGTCTTCCATGGCAGCATTCCCATGTTTTTCCGTGGGCCCAGGATTCCATCTGTGGCTTTTAAGGAGCAACAACCAACACCTTGAGTTGCATTCAAATGTAAAGAAGGAGCAGATCTGTACAGAGCATAAATATAGCAGCTGTTATGGCCAAGCTGGCCAGCTAAATGCTCTCAGCAATTCCTGTGTTTTGCTGGCACTCTGTTAATGACCTCAAGAAGTTCATCTGAACCTTTGATTGCTGCTGCCATGAAGGGGTGACATTGATCCCTCACAGGCTCCACAGGTGTCACAGGTGGCCTGTATTGAGGATAGACACAAGCAGTGGAATACTCTGAAGTAGGATAAACTCTGCTTGCTCCATATTTTCAGTCAGAAATCACTGTTTGGATATTGACCCACCAGCTTTTCCAGCTTCTGGGTTGTAGCTGGCCGAGATATTTGGTCAGATGCTCCACTGAGGTCAGCCTAAGGGCAGTGACCCCAGTAGATATGGTGTTTTTGCCCACCATCCTGCCCCCACAGACACACAAAGCCCGCAGCTTTGCAGGAGTTAGGTGGAAGGGTGCCACGCCACACCCGTGGAACTGAACTTCTGTTGACTTTAATGAGAGCTGTGTGGCTAAATCCCACGCAGCTCTCAAACTGGAGGGGTTAAATCCATTTTGCTTTTGCCTGTTAGTTTGTGGTTGAGAAAAACAAAACTGCCATGTGTTTTAAATTGTTTTAACTGATAAGTCTGGCCAGCAATTGAGAGCAACTCACAGTATCAGTGCACACCCACAATCTAGCTTGATATACGTCTACATTTTGAAGTGACTTCAGTGAGTCATGAGAACAGTTTTAATTAAAAGGATTGGAAGTGTCAGAAATTTCTTAAATCTTTTACCAAAAAAAAGATCCTTCTGATACACTTCTGTGGGTAATAAACAACTGTGAATAAACAACTGTGATTTGTGTAATGGAGTTTGAAGGAGAGCTTATTTCTGCAGTGTAATTTTCTGCTTTAAATGCTTAAGTTTTTAGATACAGAAAATATAAACCTGGTATTCTTATCCCAGTAATTGTTTTATCATCTTAAGTTATCAATCTTTGTGACTGCAAGAGCCCTTATATTAGAAGAGGCTTGTGCAACACATGACAGAAAACTAAAAACACGTCGAAAAACACAATCAGAGTATCACAGTACTTCAGGCCAAACCACACATTCATTAATCTAGCAAAAGTCTTTGTGAAGGTGTGTACAGCATTGAATTGGTGAAAGCTGGAAAGTCATGTTAATTCTTGATCAAACAAAATGGTGGCTGGAATAAAATTCTATTGTTTAAGCTCTAAATTCTCAGTGGAGCCACCTTGTCAAAATATGGTAGTCGGATTTGCCATGAAGTGTCAAACGATGAAAAGTATCAATCAAAAAGCCCAATGAGTAGAATAAAAACATGGTGCTATTAGACAATCAGTAGAAAAGGGAAAGAAATTTATTAAAAACAAGTTTACATGTGCAAAACTGAGTTTGAGTTGAGCGGTGTCCACAATTCATTTGTATTTGAGTTCGGCAATATTTAGTGCCCAGAATTTGCCAGGGAAAATATTTATCAGAAGTAAATGAAACTGAAAATTTTGGGGTTTAAATTAAAATTTTTAAACTAAAAAATATGAACCAAAATCCAACCAGCACATCTATTTGATTTTAACATTCCACATGTAGAGTTTTCAACTTAAATGCAGATTGCTTATCTATATGGACAAAACGGATCTCTAGAATTAGAATGGATCAGTTAACAATGTTATATAAGGAATACTGAATTTCCAGGCTTAGTGGAAAATATCTGACTGTAAGGACAAGGATGAGTCCTCTGTGGGAATTAAACTGCTTCATGTTGCAACAGCTGAGACTTTATCAGTTCCTCAGGAAGATCTGATGCTGACCCCTCCTAGAGACAACATATGATGCCAAGCAGATTGGGTCAAATCCTATGGGGCCGCTGAACTGTTCTTAAATAATTCTTTTGGAAACAAACAATGACCCAGGTAATTCTGGTCATTGCCAGCTACTGGTGAGGTAAGGTGAGGTACTGCAAAGAAGTGTTTGTCAGAGAAACTTAGAAATTTCCACATCCTAAAGAGAAAGATGCGTTAAAAATTGGAAACAAACACCATGTGAAAGTTTAAAGGGAGAGACACTATTATGAATTTATTTGCTCGTCTCTAATTAAGACTTACTTTTTCCTGCAGCAATGATTCTTTCTTTAACATGCATAATCATTGTACTGTGTAATGCGTTTTCTAGGGTGTGGTGATATTCCTTGTCAGCCAGAAGAGCAGTGCCAGCATGAGCAGCCACCTAACACTGCTGGAACTAGTGAAGAGTTGTGTTTTCTCCACTCCTTGTATGACCTGCAAAACTGTGTGAAAGATCAGCATAATGAAATACTGAAACAGTTCAAAGGGAAAATCTGTTTTGGTTCTGCTGGCTTTTGGGAAATGTAGCTTTTTTTTCCTGGAAAGCTGGACTGATTATACACCCACATCTCTGTAGCCAGTCTTTCAGACCAAACATTTTCTCTATGTGCCTATCCCCAAAGTATGTTAATTTTATTACTAAAGTTAAACAGATATGTCTCAACTTAAGGGATTTTGCAATCAGTTCCTATAGAAGCATCTGTGGACTGGACCTAAATGAGAACATTGCCAGTTGGACAGAGGAGAGGAGAGTGGGGAAATATTTCTGCTGTGTTAAGAGCAGTTCTCCTCTGCTCAATTTCCTTTCCTAGTCTTTACAGATGAATTGGAGGAGTCTCTGTATTTCATCATTAGTGTGTACTGGGGAAAAGGATTTTCTGGAAATTGAACATTTTTGTTAAAAAAAACTTCTATGGCTTGGAGCATCTAATGCAATATTCATGAGAGCCAGATCATGGTGAAACACAAAACAGACCTGAAAAAAGCAGGAAAGTCATCTCTTGTATGCAAGTGATTGTGCTGACAGGCATGATGTCCATGATGTCCAACCCAAAGGTTATGATTTTTGTCAGAAAAACAGTGTATTTCTATTATGCTGTCTAAGGACCTTATCATATAGGACCGTGCAGTGTAACAGCAGCTGAGACCAGGCAGTTATTAGGTACAGCTTCAGATCTTGGATTTGCACATAGCCACAAAAAAGCCATTTTTTATTTTTGCTTGCCATTTTCTGAAATGGAAGCAAATATTGCATTACCAGCTTCTTGCTGGTGCCACAGATTTATCTTGGTTCATCCTGGGGTTATAAGGCCCCACCTAAGAGGTCTGGCCTATAGCCAGTGCTAGAGGGGAGCCGTAGAGCAAACCTCAAGAGCCTTCTTGAGGTGTTTTTTTCCCTTTGCAAGCAGAGGGTCAAAGAAATAAATACGTGAGAACCCAAAAAAATGTGTTGAGGGCTGATTTGGGGCATCAAAAATTACCTGATGGCTCAAAGGCAGCGATCTTCAAAATATAGATCCTGAGAGGAAGTCCTGGGGTTTTAGTCCCATGCTGAAAAATGAGCTGGTAAATGACCCTTGGAGGGAAGACTGAACAGAACATTTTAAAAAGCCATACTGGAAGTCTTGGCTTTCAGGAAGAAACTTTAGGTCCTGTGAATAAGCCTGTCTGACTTTAACTGTTTTGCTAAATAAGAGAACCAAACAGAGGGACTAAAATTCTTCGACTTTCAGATTGGCATACAATTTTAAAGAGTAATTTGGCTCTGTCTTGTTTTACAGGCAAAAGAGTGGCTGTTGTCACATTCAAATGCCATTTTTAAGAAACATGGATAACTCAATTTATCTCCTTTTCATTGCTTTTTTAACAAAACCAGTTTCATATGGCTTCTGTAGTGAAGGAGCTGGAGTGAGTCAGTAAAGACTGATTGTGTTTTGACTACTACAGTCTGTATTGACACACTGCAGCGTGGAGAGCTTGGTTAGTTTGGGTTTAAAGGCTCTTGGAACTTTTCAAGGTAAGAAAGGATCTAATTTGGAAGTATTACTGCTTTTGACTGACATTCCACTTTGGACATTTCTAATACAAAATCAAAGTATCTGCATATAGTTTTGTTCACCAATATGCATTTAAAATTCACACTGCCTTTCCTATGAAATAGTTTTTATGTGTAGAAAGTCCCTAACAGGCTGTGAGTCAAAAAACCCAAACAAACACCCTGGAAAATTTGCTTCCTTGTTTGATACTGTATAGAAGGAAGGAATTAGCTCAACACATAATGAAAAAACTTAGAAATAAACCCCACAACAGTCAAGCTTTATACCCCAAATAGCACCAAAACCAGTAAGTCCACAATAAGGACTGATCAGTTATCATCTCTGTTTTATTCTTTTGACAAATGCACTGTTGAGGGATGGATGTCTGTTGTGCCAGGAACAATTACCTGTGCAGGCATGGGAAACCCTTCTTCTTGGAAGCCAGATTATCATTTCAGTCTTCCCATGAAGAGGAAGCCTTTGCTGCATATTCTCAGAGCTGGATGGGGAGGATCAGGTGACAGTTCCCTCTGTTGACACAGATTCTTGGACATGTCGTTTAAGGGCTGTCTAGAAGCTGCTTTACATGAATGCAAATCAGGAATTGCTTCCAATGAAACACAGGAAGCAAGTGCTGAATAAACAGCCTGTCTTTTTCTCCTACATTGATTTTCTGTCTGTAAAGTGGGGGGTATTCATGTTTCTTTTCTTCAATGGGTTCTTGATTGCTTGTGCAGAAGGGAAATGCTATGGTGATAATCTTCAAAACAAAGCCTACAGCCATTTCCACTTTTTTTGTTATCATGATAATGGTCTTATTTCATTACTCTGTGTAATGAGAAGTTTCCCCTGGCTGTTTTAGCCATAATTAATCACAACATTTCTGGCTTATAAACCACTTCCTTCAGATGTTTAGCTGTTCATTATTGCCCTTTAGTCAGTTCCATACAATGTTTTAAATTCTGGGTAAGTCAATGATTTTTTTGTTTAGCTAAAGGTATGCTTAGACCAACGCCCTGAACTCCACGGAGACACCATCCCAAATTAATTCTCCAGGTTGCAGCTGCATGATCTTGCTAAAGAAGTGAGTAATATTTTGACATTTAATATTAAATGAGTTATCTTTGAAAAATGCTTCCCTGCCCCTGGTGTACCTCAGGCAAATGGAAACATGCTTAACGTGCATAATGAAACCTTGGTAATGGAAAAAATGGGGAGCTGAGATGATCTATCAGCATCTAGAATCTGCAGGACATAAAAACTGATGGTGAAATGATGGTGAGGTTAAAACATAAAGGAATCAAATTGATTGCACTTAAGTGGAGCCCCCTTAACAATGCTGCTGTAATTATTCTTAATCCCCCGCAAGTCTATTTAAAAAATTTGGCAAGTGTTTGATTTTTCAGCTTTGGAAATTAGTTAGTGATAATTTCAGTGGTGCTGAGCATGTTAGATTTTCCAGCAACTGACTTTGGAGAGAATTTTGCACTCCTCAATTCCTTTTCCTCCAAAGAGTACTCCCTATTCCTGGAATGATCTTTTCCTACTTTGGCCACCAAATTGTACCTTTAATTCCAAAATTTACATTTAATTAAAAAAATGTAAAATTAAATCAATCTGCTAATGTTGCTTAGGAGTTTTCTAGAGTTGCAAGCCCTGAGGTTATGGTACGAAGAGTTTGAACCTCATTGCTTGTCTGCCAAGTCTATGCTTGGCTTAAAAGGCAGAGGTGAGGGGAAGAGCAGAGATCTGAAGTACGTGTATAAATAATTTTTCTGAAACACAAAACATCATCACTCCTTGAGTGCATAACTCACTAACTGTGAGAAATTCAGATTTCCCAAACCCTTGCCAACGAAGCCTTTATGCCACCCTGTGCCATCCTCTGTCTTCATCTATATCTGCCTCTATCTGCACCCATCGGTGCCGTGCTTCCGGTGAAGAGCGTTATTGCATGTGCATGTGCCTGACTCAGAAACCTGTGATCTCCCTGTCATTAGCAACTCTCCCAACAGAACAACTGACTCATCTTTTCAAAAATGCGTCCATCAGAATATCTGAAATTGTCACAGGCATCTTAAAGACGTCTAGGAGGTGCCAAAACAGCTTTAACAGACCGAGTGGATCTAATTCCCATTGTTTTCCTGAGTGGTTGTGATTGTTGATTGCTAAACCACTCGGGGCCATTAGGGAGTTCAGCTCTTCCTCTTCAGCTGCTCTGTGCTAGATAATTTTCCCTCAGGTAAATTGATTGCAAATCAATTTGAGGTAATTCAGACAGTTGTAGTGACTACTCCCCAGATGCTTGTTCGAAGCCGCAAATATTTACTGTTTGCCCTGGTTGTCCAAAAGGCAAGCAGCGAGTGTAAGGTGGAAACAGCACCACGCAGGAAGTCTTCCAAGTAAAGGATGTTTTCAGCAGGGAGGAAGAGTAGATGGTGTAAAATACCACAGATCATGAAAAGGATAGTCAATACCCAACAGGAATCTGCTTGGTCTGTTCCATGTTTGAAGTTTACTGATTAATGTCACAGAAAAAAACCAAAAAAGTTTCTCAAGTTCTTTCTATTAACAGAAACTGCCTTGCTGAGATACACTTTTATCCAGCATATTGGAAGTAAAGCACTATTTACTATGTCAAATGTACGATATCTTCAATATTAGTCTAAACAAGGAAAAAAGGCTGACTGAGTTCAAAATTAACATATGGGGGGAATCATGGATTATATTAGTCTGGAAATAAGAGAATCACATAGAATAGTGAGTAAACTGCATGGGTTACAGGCCTGGAACTGTGCATATTAATAACAACAAAAATTTGAAATGTTCTGGGAGGATTGGACCATTGGAGGTCCTCATGGAGAACAACCTAGAACACTTCACTGCCCACGTTATGGCCGAGTGGGACGAACATGACATTGTCAGGGAGAGCTGGAGCCTCTCAAAGAGAAGAGGGGACGCCATGGCATGGGGGAAAAGGCTTGCACTGACTGCCCTGTCCCTCAGGGGGGACAGCCAGGCATCTACCCCTGCCAGTACCTCCAACTTTGAGAGCCACTTTGGAGCTTCATGTGAATCTGACAGAGTGGAAATATTCTGGAAGACCCACTGAGAACAGTGAGAGCAAACTGGGTCACTCAGCCTCTCAATTTAAAGTGTTATTAATTAGTGAAGGGAAATATATGCCCAAATCCAGACTTAACAGCTGCTGAATCTTGCTCAAGTCCCTCTTCTTTGGCAATCCCTGTGAGGAAGGAATGAGCTAACAGAAACAAACTGGATGCTAGATAAGACCAACAGTGAGGAATGCATATTCTGCGTTACACAGTGCCCAATACACTGCTGGCACATTGCAAAAGAACGAGCACATCTCCAGGTTACTCCATTCAAAATAAAAACAAAATAGGAGAGGACATTATTTGCTTCAATACTGGTCAATATGAAAATAATTTCAGTTTCTGCTTCTGATTTTATTTCTGAGCTCAAGGATTAAGTGGGCCTTAGGAATTCAATTTTATGATAACTCAAGCTCGTTTTGTTTATCTTAGGACAGGTTTGTTGTTGAATCTCTTTTTACTTTGTGATGGAAGATGGAGTTAGTAGGACAGCAGCAGTGTGCAGAGAAAGAAGGAGGCTTTTCTCTCCAGGATTCACTGCCTAAGGGGAAAGCAGTTCTTAGCCGGGCTAAGGAGAGGACATTGTATCATTCAGAAGCAAACAGACCATTAGACTCCCTAAGCCACCTTTGAAGCAATGCAAAGTACTGCTGGGAAATGCAACTTGACACAAAAATCTGGGCTGATTCAACAGATGGAAATCAAACATCAGACCCGAGCTGATGGATGCAGCCTATAACTCTGCCACAGATTATTTTCAGCCAGTTTTTTTATTTTGATTTGCTTTGAAAAGTCTGATAGAAATGGTTGGGTTACTCACAGTGGATCTTGTGTTTGACCTGTAGGTTCATGCCTTGTGATAATTTCAGTAGTAATAATTGGATGCCAAACCTTGGATCTAGAAAGATGCATAATCCTTTTTTTTTTTTTTTTTTTTTTTTAGGCAAAAACAAAGTTCANATTATCCTGCCAGTTAAAATTGCAATTAACTTCCCCCTGCTGCTGTGGCACTGTGCAGGGGTCATTTTCAAGGAACCCTCGCATTTTCATAGTTAAAAGACAGCTGTATCAGGACAATTCAGAAAATTCTGCCCCTCCATCCCAACAACACGTCAAATGCCAGTGTGCTAATTGTGCTCAGTGCTGGCTTTTAATTGCTTCACTTCCGCACTGGGTCTTGCACTGCCAGGCTCTCCAGGCCCTGTGCTGAGTGAAGCCTAAATCCCTCATGGATGTGAGCAATCTCCATTCTCCAGGGTGATGCAAGGCCCAGGGCCTGGTGAGGCAGATTGGATGTTTGTGCTCCATGAAAATCATCTGTGGCATGGCTGAGACATGTCGTGGTGTGTTCTATATCATTAACTCAAGAAAATTCACTGAGGGCTGTCAGCGGTTCAGACTCACCTTTTCAATGGTGGATTCCTTCCTCTTGTCTTCACTAAGCCTCTGCTGCAATGCTATTATTGGGTGAGTGAGTAATGGCAGCAGTTGATTCAACATAATATCAAATCAGGAGTACAAGGTTTTCATCCACCAGTTGCTTCATGTGTTACTGGTACAGCTAAGCGTGGTTATCCCTTGCTTTTCATCATGTGAAGAGTGACATGTGCCTGGAAGGAGAAGGACTCAAATGCTGAGAGCTTGTGCAGGATTATCTTCATTAAGATCAATTTCATTAAAATAAATTTTGCCTAAAATGGTTGCAGAGAGCCCTGAAATTGCAAACATGCAGGAAACATTATCAAAAAATATTTCTTGGACATTTTATTTTTCTTTTCCTAATGAAAACCCTCACGAGTTTTGCAATCCTGGAGATTCATCAAGAAAATAAAACAATTGGGGCTTTGGCATTTTGAGGGAAATTTATTTTCTGATTTTTAGCAAGCACGTCAATTTGAGAAGTGTGGAGGGCTTTGTAAAGTATTTTGATATTAATACATGGGTATATTATTATGTGGGCCTGGTCACTTTCTTTTAGTCCAACAGAGAGAAAATTCTCCACCCCTCATTGTATCTTCATTTAAGAAATGGGCATATGGTCAATGATTTAGGTGGCACTGGTGACATGAAACAAGCATTGACTCCTATAGACAGAAACAAATACTGATTTACTTATTTCTGCTCCATATAAGAAAGAACAGATTTCCAGTGTGTGTTGTCAGAACACGTCTGTCATGTGCAATTCCCTCATTGCTCCAGCAATCCTAAGGCTGCTGCTTTTGGATCTTCACCTTCTGGGGACATAAATCTCTTTTCTAGAGGTGAAGGAATGGACTCCTCTCTGCTTTGAATTTTCTAACTGAACCAAACTATTAGAAAATAATTTGACTGAGCAGGAACTGAAGCAGACATTTTCCATGTCTTTCAAGAATATGCGAACCTCCCAAATTACATCCATATTTTGGCATGAAGTGGAATATATATTTTGGATTAAAGTATGACTTTACCCTGCACATTCCTTTTGTTCTAAGAATATTTTGAAACAAAAGGTAGTGTTTTGAAATGAAAATACATTGAAATTTCATTACTTTGTTTTTTCATAAGTATGGCTAAATGAAATATTTTGGCATTTCTGGACTAGGTCTTCTAATTTTGAAAATATTTTTCCTCTGGTGAATCCAATGAATATTCTGAAAAAAAAACAAACCATCTTGGATAGTTCTATTCCTTCTAATAATCTCTATTCAAAATCCTGCAGTCAAAATTTTAAACATTTGACAATTTTTCTGAGTCACTGAGGTATGACAATGGAGTAGTAGCTTAATACTCAATCGTTTGAAAAGAAAATAATACGTAAGGCCATTAAAAAATATGTAATAGGAAAAATAGAAATTAGAAGTATGTGAGAAAAAAAGAGGGATTTTCAGTGAAAACTTATCCAGCTTTCAGGAGGAACATTGTTCCAAGTGTAATCACTCGAGGTAGCTTTACTTTCAGGTGTGGAGAGCAGTGAGGGGCAGAGGCCCAACCTGGATGTTGCTTGCCCCCATAATTTAGGTTACATTATGCCAGGAGCTGTTTGTGGTGCTCACTAGCTGCTGTCAGCTCAGGAAATATCCAGGCAAGGTGTTCCTCTGGTGATGGCCTGTCACCTCCCAGTCACTGAGGGGCCCAGCTCCCTGCCAGAAGGGAAGAGTTGGATCAATAGCGCTGAATCTTCAGGTCCATTGCAAAGTCATCTCTTAAGTAACAATAGTATTTCATGGCTCAGAGACTCTGGGTAGATCCTGACAGAAATCCATAATTTCCCCCTGGCCTCTGCACTGATCCTGACACATCAGATGGATGGAACCTGGCCCATCTTCTTCTGAAGGACTTATTTCGTAGTCCTGGCCAAGGACTGACATAATTTCAGGAAGTTGTTAGTTTCGCTCTTTCATATTTTAGCTGTGTTTTGGGGCTCGTGTAGATGTGAGCATTGGTCGTCGCGTATCTTTGATGCATTTGCTCCCATATTTGTTCTGCAGGGTCAAGTTCTGTTGTTAATTCCCATTCTGCAAAAGGTGAGGGTAGATGTGGTGGGAGATGGTGCAGGAGCTGGGGTTTGCACTCAAACTTTACAGTTCCCAAGCCTTTGTAGCTCCGGCTCCAGGAGTTGCTCCTCGGACAAAACAAACAGATTTATTAATAGTCACAGAATCATGGAATGGTATAGGATGGAGGGGACCCTAAAGATCATCTCATTCCAATGCCCCTGCCATGTACAGGGACAGTTTCCACTACACAAGGTTGCTCAGAGCTCCATCCAGTCTGGCCTTGAAAATTTCCAGGCATGCGGCATCCACAGCCTCTCCGGGCAGTCTGTGCCAGTGCCTCAGCACACTCACAGTGGAGTATTTCTTCCTAATATCTAATCTAAATCTCTCCACCTTTAGTTTAATACTGTCCTTCCTTGTCCTATCACTATCTGCATTTGTAGAAAATTGTTCTCCCTCTTTTTCTTAAGCCCTCCTTTAGTATGGGAAGGTGCTCTAGGGTGTCCCCAGAGCCTTCCCTTCTCCAGGCTGAGAGAGATGGGAACCACCCCATCTCTCTCTGCCTGTCTCCATAGGAGTTATTACCAGTGTGGAGGGAACCTGGGCTGAGACAGGGCTCGAGGAACTGGCACAATAGCTCTTGCCTGTGCAAACCAAGAAATGTCATTGTGGGAAAAAGGTTATGAAGGCAATTGCTGTACCTGCTCATTAAGTGTGTGTGTGTGGGAAGCAAGGGCAGGCAGAGGGCTGGGTGTGACAGGAGGCTGCCAGGGGAGACATGCAAGGCCAATGGCAGCAGAGAGGGGAAAAGCAGGTGCAGCCCTAAAGGCTCAGGGATGTGACTCTGGCACTCCTGAGAGGTAGGCAGCCTTGAAAGGAGCGAGAGGGAAGAGTTAAGATCAAGCAACATTGGCAGGAAATTCACCCCGAGGGCCAAACACGCAGCACTGGAGGTGGGGGTGGCACAGACATGTTTATCTTTACCTTCCACTCCCACCCCTTACAGTCACTGCACGTTAAAGGTATAAACAAATCTATTCAGACTGAAATAGATTTTTTTTTCCATCCTGAAATGAGGATGGGTTTTGTTAATTTTTTTAAAAAATTATAACAAGGAAGAAAATGTCACGTACAGGGACATTTGGCCCACTCTGTTTTTGTTTTTTTTAAACTCCTTTTGCTTGTGGAAAGCTCTTCCAAACTAATAAAGGCCATGAGCTCCTCAAGGGATTTTCATTAACACCCTTTTACCTTTACTGCACTGCTTTATAATATCTCTCCCCAGAATTTTCAGAATGATTTAGGGTCCTGACCCAAAGCCAGTGGGAAGAGTCATATCAGCTTCAGTGAATTAGGTCCTTAGAGTCCTTTGCGCAGCTGCCAACTCACTAAAGAGGGTGTAATATGCAGGCTAATAAGCTACTTAAAAAACATAATGTGAGCATAATTCTCCACTTCATTACATTGGTTTTACATGCCACTAAAGCCAATAGAGTTCCACCGGTGGAAAACCAGGGTCCTGGAATGGAGGCTCACGCCCTGTATGAGCTTTTTAAAACTGGTTTCAGAGATCAGAGGCAGTTAGTCTGTATCATATACTCGTGCTGGGCCTGATCCAAAGCTCACTGTGCTGCACTGGAGTTGTTCCATCAGGCCCTAGGGATATGTATGTCTGTGTGCACAGATGTGTGTGTGTCTCTGTGTCAATCTATCTGTGCAATTTATCTATTTTTACCGTGCTCCTCGCTGCAGTGACTAAGAGCCTGGGTGACTGAGGTTAAGCAATATGCAAAGTCCCCAAAGCCTTGATCTAATATATACTTGCTGATCCTGTAATATAAAAATAAATGTAGGTTAGCCTATGATCCGTGGGACATGTACATCCAAGCATGCAGAACACACACAGAAAGAGCAGGGCTGTTTTCCATCCAGTTGGACAGGTTGTGCCATTGGCAGGACACAGGAAACTGCTGCCAAACAGGCATCACCCATTTTTTTAATTCTTGGGCTCTGTTTTTATATGCTGCTGATGGATATTGGATTAGTTGTTCATTGTAAATCAATAATACTTCACCTTCAGATTAATGAGGAACTAAAACTGTTTCCAATAAATGTTTAAATGCTTAGCATTTTTTAGAAACCAAGCCTTTTATGAGGAATCCTTTTTATTTTCTTTTAGACCAGAATGGTATAAAAACATTTAGGGATAACCTTGTGAATTGATGAAAAGGGAGAAAGCAAATGGACAGGCATGTGTTCTAGCTCTTTGCTCTATAATTTAAGCTGTACAGAACCATGTTGTGCAAAGAGAATCCTAACAGTATGTAAGATGCACTATCTGGGTGAAAATTAATGCTCTTCAGAAGAGCAACCTTACTATTAAATAATAGGGCTGAACTGTAGCTGTGGTTTTATTCCCGTGCTGCAGATTGTGTACTGGAAAAGATCTGTGGAAACTGCAAGGAGGCGAAAAGTTTTCCTAATTTGCCTCTTACTAGTTTCTGAGCCTGAAGTTTTGGTCACATAACAAATAAAAGGCAACTTCTGGGTTTTTTCCCCTAGTTTTGTATTGAGGAATTCTCTCTATGAAGTAATGAAAGATGAGAGTGAGAGATGGACTTAGAGTGAATGGGGCAGAAACAATTGATTTTTATAAAGAACAAATGTTTTCTCCTCCTGAGGATCTATGTGGTGTGTCAAAAGTTGCAAAGCAATACAGTGGTCAGCAAACTGCAAACCTTTGCTGTTCATCAAACAAAGAAAAGTAATGAAACATTCTTAGAATTTCCTCTTTACTGTGCGAGGAATGAAAATAGCCCAAAATAATGTGGTGGGTGAACTGTATACACCAGGCAATAAACTAAACTTCCTGTCTCTAACAAAAGGCTTCTCTTTATAAAGTGCCAGCACTTTTAACTGCAAAACATTGGTATCCAATTCTCCTTTAGCTCTTTAAGAATGTCTTTTGAGAAGTTTGCAATTTGGCATTTAAATTTTTGGACCTTTTTTTTTAGAAACATAAGCTGCTGATAGATGAAGAGCATAAGCTGTACTGCTTGGAGCCCTGGATTCCAAACGTTTTGGAGAGCAAACCACTGTCAACCTTTGATCTATCTTGCAGACCCCCTGCACAACTGCAAATATGAATTTATAGATTTTGTTCTTTCATGTGTTTTTGTGGGCTGATTATGGACCTACTCAAGCGCTCGCATTCCATAGTTTGAGCTATATGAGCTTGGAAGTTCTTTTCCCCGTTCCTAATGGCACAAACAATTAATGTCTTTCTGTGAATTATGCAGACAATCATGTTTAGCTGCTAGTGGGTTCTGCTGTCTGTTGTCAAAAAACCCTTCACATGATCTCTTCCATCAACTGCCTATCAGTGTTGCTTTACTTTAATGATAGACTGACCTTTTTTCCTGAAGAAAATTAGAGTTTAGTCTCATTTAGTAGTCCTCAGCCTGGTATTTTCTTGCACAGCTAAGTTTTTTTTTAATATGAGTCTATATGAGGCTACAGTTTCCACGGCTGGAATAGATGGGACTTGTCTTGTAGTTTCACTGACCTGTGCGGGAGAGAAGCTGAAAGCCTGTATGTGTTGTGTCTGGAAATGCTGAGGATCAGTTATTTTGTGGTTTTGTGTGTTGTTTGTTTGTTTGTTTGTTTTCCCTTGTGTGGTTTACACTGTAGCTGTGGGTTGTGTGCTGGCTGACAGGCTGAGCTGCAAAGAGGCAGAGTAAGGTAGATGTGGAGCTCTGGGCAGGCTGGGATCAGCTTGGTCTGGAACTGCAAGGAGTTGGTCTTCAGTGCCTTCTCCCAAGCTTGGGATGCTGGTAGGAAAGGTGCTGGGATTGGACTGACCCTCTGAGGAGTGTCCCTGACTCTTTAGTGGGATCTGTATGCTCTTCAGAGTGGTCTTGTGGGCATCAGGAGCAGATCTGCAAAGACTCCACACACAGTCTGGGGAGGTGACAGTGTTGCTGCCTGGCTGTGCTAGTGCAGCGTGCAAGGTGACTCCAGGCAAACAGCTTCGATAGAAATGCTCCACAATTTNCGATAGAAATGCTCCACGATTTACAAGATGTTTGCTTGCTTTAAGGGAATTTGGGGTCCTGTTGCAAAAAGATGCAGCAGGTGCCTCCTGAGTGCTTAATTCCCAGGTGCTCTAGCATAGAAACTGCATTAAGAGGAGCATGCTGCTCTGCTGTGTTTATCTGCCTTGCCCATCTTTGCTTCTTTTCCATCACTCTCCCACTCTATTACTCCCCTGTAACTGTTGTGAGGAGGGGAAATTCTTCCTCCATATGTGTCTGTGATGGAGTCATGGGTGTCAGAACAAGGAATTATTCTTTCAAGGGCGTCAGGGAAGTGTCAGCATTCTCCTTTCCATATTAGAAACTAAGCATGAGGGAAGAAACCCAGTGGGAGCTGCCACCCCTTCCAGAGGTAAGAACATGCCAACATGGTATTTCTGCAAGACACAGCAGATCCCACTGTGTTTGGAGCTGGAGAGAAGGGGAGCACTGTCCTGAGCCACTAATTCCTCTCTGGTATCCTTGGGCCTGTGAACAGTGATGTCTGTTTGGGCTCTTGTGTCCCAGGCTGCTGATCCTGCTCTGAGGGGGACAAGGCTCAATCAATTCTCTAGGTGTAGCCAGGCCGAAATCAGCATCCTGGAAGCTTCTCACCAGCTTGTGAGTTTGGTTATTTCATCTGTGTGCTGTCTCCAGCCTCCAAGTGTATGTGCTGTGGATGGAGTCACTGGCACCACTTAGGAGTCCCTATATTGACCTCCGAAACATCTGATTTAGTTGACGTTGGGGAGAGTTCTTCTTTACTCACACACACCAGGCCATGTTCAGTTGCAATCTCTTGATTTAACAGAAAAAAAAAAGAAAAAAGAAAAAAAGGCCTATCCAGCAGCATTCCTGCTCAGCTGAAATCTTCAGAGATTCATGTGTTTGGCTCAGCATGGCTTGACATTAATCTGCTGTTGGAATATCCATGGGAAAGAACAGCCAAGCGACTGAAGAGTAGAAGAAATTCTAGTTTGTCTGGCACTGACTGGCCTGCCACCATAAAAGATGAAAACATGAGAGAGGGGAGGTAGGAGGAGTCCCCTCAGCTGTTTCAATTTTCAATTTGCAGTCTGGGCTGGCTTCCTTTGGTTATCAGGGAAGCTAAGAAAAGTAAAACAGTGTTACTACTCTGTGAAACAAACTCTGTAAAGCGAGTTAGGTCAACCAGTGAACTCGGGGACAGTTGTGAGGGGAGTTAAAGTGTGTAATGACGATAAAGAGATAGCATTAATATAGTTTAAAAGTGTTTCATATTTAAATGTGGCTCCAAGTTGGTTGTGTGTAACAGGACAAATATAACGGAGGTGGGGCTGAGCACAAGAGCTGGATTCCAGCCCACTTCAGAAAGCCAAAATAAACACTCAAACAACTACAACATTTCACATGGACTTTTGTGCTAATTATCTACAGTTTCTGATGCTGGTTTGTAAAAGGGTGGGAGGAAGACACTGACATATCCAGAAGGCTGCTGGAGACACTGTGAGCTTTATCCTGATCAACAGTGTAAATCATGTCTGACTCTTTGGAAGTTCAGGACGGTTGCCTGGCCTTTCTCCCCAGGCTATATTAGGCTAGACTTGAATTTTTATAGAGTGAAATGCCAGAATTCACTGGGTGGATGCTGAAGTGAGGATCGGGTTGTCAGGCTTCTCTCACTGCCAGTTGCTCTGTGTGGTTCAGAGCAAGTCCCTGTGCCTCTGCTTCCCGTTTGCTCTTAGGCCTGAGACCGCCAGCTCAGTATTATTTATTTGTTTATCTGTTTTATCCCTCCCTCTCTGTTACTTAACTCACCTTTCCCCACCTCTACAAACTCTACTCTTGCATCATGAGCTGTGCCTGTATGTCTGTGCTTGGCTTCTTGTTTGCCCAGGCTGTAAAATCCTTGGAGCAGGATTGTTTTGCCCACAGCCATTATTTTATTCTTTGTAATAAACATTATTGCTAATATTTGAGGCAACAATAATCTCATATTACCTTAAATAGCTTTTATTTTTTTTTTACCCCAACTGCAGTGTAATCCCATACTTTCCCGTAGCTGATGACAACACTAAAGGTTTAGGATTTGCATCTTTGAAGCTTTTAAAATGCTTCATTCACAGGGCTGGTTTTGGAGTCTCAAGGTGCTACTGTCATAATGCTAATAAAGTGCTTATAAAACAAAATTATTTAAAGCTGCTTTCTGTTCGTGGTGTGTTGTCTCCTAAAAAACAACCCAACAACCCTCTCTGTTTCTGCTGGGTTTTTGTGGCAGTAAGAGCTCGCTGATGTGTGTTGAGCTCTGTAGAGACACTTTAGTTACTGTACATCAGAATGCCTGTCACATTAGGAGTTAAAGATCTCTATTTCAAGGAAAGAGGGATTTTTATGTTTCTAATATAAATGAGTATGCTTCAGTCTTTTTTACCAAATTCAAACTGCATGGAAGGGTATTTTATAATAGACTAAGAAGGCAACATAAAATTAAGTAAAGCTGGGTCTGGTGCCTAAAAATATTTGGCAGAATTCCCTGGAAAGCCACATTTGAACATTTTTAATATATATTACAAGGCAGACAAGAATAATTATCTTCTCTTGAAGTTCCCCAAGTGAGAGAATTGTATTGTAATGCCCTTTGAAAGAAAATAATGTAAGTTGCCAAATGATTATGTTGTGGAATTCCTCCCCACTCCCCGTCTCTTTTATCCATCTGATTGTATGCAAAGAGAGGAAGAACATGGTACAAATGGAGCAGCTGTTCTTACATTCTTTTTTAAAATACAAAACTTAGCACCTTTAAGTAGGTGTACCTGCCAATGTACAGAGGAGTCCTTGTAAAAAATAATTGAGGCAAATATTTTTAAATGACTAAAGCGTAGCATTGCTAGAGATGAGACAACTTTCTTACAGTTCTATATGTGAGTTCTTTGGGAAATTTAAGTAATGTTATTCTTTTTTTTTTTTCCTTTTTTTAGCTAGTATTAAAATGAGCAGCAAAGCTTTAGCAGTGGAAGCTGAGACAAAACAGGATTAAGTGAACCTGCAGCAACCACTGGGATTTTAAGACATAAATACCCAGCTACCTCAAAAATTAAATTCTCCCCATTAAGGTAGATAAATGGGAGGATGTACCTTTAGATGAGACAGAACTTTCCTAAAACATGTAGATCCTTCTAGAGCCAGTATAAAGGTGCTTACTGACAGGTATTACAGCTTTTGTTTTCTTTCCAGTCTCCCTGTGCCTGGCAAGAGTTACAGAAAAAGACAGTTGTACCAGCTCCCTGTGGAGTTTGTCTTGTCCATCATATGCACTGATGATGAGGAGAATAAAGGTAGCCAGAATTAAAAAATAAATAAAACAAAACCAAACAAAGCCTAAAATGTGACTCTTGGAAACTGATTGGAGTCAGATTTCACAGTTATTTTTCGGTCTGTTTGGGGTCTATGGTGAATAAAGAAAATATGAGTCCTGATACTGAATTCCTAGAGGGAAAGAGAGGCATGGGCTTACAAAATGAACGTGGGGCTAGAGGGGTTGAGGGAGAGGCCAAATTCTCTGCTGTTGTAGGCTGGAGCTGCTGTTACTTGGATAAGAAATGTTCCTTCTGATTTAGGCCAGCCAAGAAAGGTCCTGCAGGGTCTTGAGAGAGCTGCAGATATGTGATCCTGCAAGTGAAGAAAGAAAACTGGGGATATATGGAGGGGCAGTGAGAGATGATTTGGCAGCAGGATTTAAAGTTAGAAATGGTGGGAGGCCAAGCTGTGATGGGAGCACTGAGGCTGAGCAATCCTACCCTGGGAAATCTGTCTGACTGCAGGGCTGCAAGCTGCCTTCTTATTTATTTATTTTTTTCCAGACCAGAGGATGTGAAATTGTACTGCCTCGTTTCAAGGGGGAGGAGGGAAAGCTGAAGAATAATAGTGTCTATTTGATCTAGTGGAGCCTTTTCATATGAAATATGTGTGCGTGGGGTTTGTGCCCATCTGTTTCAATGAAGACAATTCAATTAATTGGGTGTGCAGGAGAGGCAATTTAGGTCTCCTGGGAAAGGTGGGATGAGTGTCCTTGTGCCTGGCCTGTTGCACAGAGGTAGGGATCCTTGGGAAACCTCTGCAGAACTGACTTTTAGAAATGTTCTAATTTAATCTGGATGGGACCAGCAAAACTGTGGTCTGATTTTACGGGTAACAAATCGATCCTTGGAATGCTTCTCTGCCGCAGTCAAACGTGGTGCCGTGAGTGTGTAACTCCATCTCCCTCTGGCACTGCTGACAGTATTCCTGGACCAGCACGGAGCTCAGCCTGAGCACCATACATTTCCACCATGCCAAATCCTTTCCTCCACCTATAAAGCCCTGCTCCCAACTTTTATTGGCCTCAGGAACCTGGATTCTTCGGTCAGCTGAGAGAGCAGCAGCTCAGCTGCCTTGGCGGTGCCACTGCATCAGCTATTGCAAATTTTTTAAGTCCATTTTTTTAATGTAGCAGATCAGAGCTTGCAAAACAGGATGTCTTGGAACTCAAACTAGATGAAAACAAGCTACAATGACAGTGAAAAAAACATATCATTTTACTACCAATTGAAAATTAGGACCAGATGAAGCCTCTGAAGCCCTGGGCATTTAATTTACTGGAGTCGGTCACTCCTGTGTGAAACCAGCACTGGGCTGTGTTCTCTGCACATAAGTGATATCTTTGTTTGTTTGTATTTGACATAATTGGTTGAAGAAAATAATGAGATGGATTGTTTTGGTTTTCTTGTTTGCATAAACATTACATACAAGTGATTTACTTTGCAAGCCACTCTGATAGGGTATCTGCAGTTTACATGGCTCAGAAATTCTGCAGAACAAAGCTATGGGATGGGGTGCTGCTCTGGAACTGGAGGAGCTTTCTGAATAAACAGGTTAATGCAGCTTGGCAAAGTCTGGGGTTTTGTTGTTGTTGTCCTCCCTCCATTTGCATGTATATGAGTTTTTATCAGTCATAGCCAGAGAGAGAAGTTGCTTTGCAATCTCACCTACTTGTTCTGTTTCTGTGAAGTAAACACACCTTTTCCTGGGGACTCCTCACCAAAGACTTTCCCTGTGTGGGACACACTGACCTTCTCTGTTTGTGGTCATGTATATGTAAATGTGTCTGGGTTTATTTGGTTGTCAGACTAGAAGATGGCAGGGACTTCACACAGCCAAATATCAGCGTTTGAACATTCATTTTTGTTTGAACTGGTTGTCCGGGTATCAAACTGAAATATTTCTTTTTGTACTGTTTGTTTGCAGATTTGTTTCAGCCTGGAAAATTTGCCTTATGATCTGGATACCGGTAATTGAAGAGAGTCAATCATGGTCACAAATCGAGGAACAAGAGAAACTCCCTCCACGTTTGCATTTATTTGTAGATTTTTATATGGAACTTGTTTTGAAGAAAGCTTTTGGTGGTGGTCTTTTAGGGAAGTTAGGGCCACAAGCCATTTTAAATAGATACTTTCAACAGCCTTCATGAGGATTTTTTACACTTAAAATAAACAAACAAACAAAAACTCAACCCTCATAGATCTAACGAGAAATCATAAATGGAAGCACAGGTATCCATACAGGAAGTGTGATTTTCATACCGTTGGTAATGTGAACTTTAAAAATAAAAACTTCTTTCTCCAAATGAATTTTTTTAAACTCTTGCTACATATATTTCAGTAAGCATATTGATTCAGGAGTGTTGAAGCTCTCTGTTGCATAAAGTAATGAAGTAATTTTGCTCTGTTTAGTTCAACTAACAGCCAAAGCCTGCATTTGCTTGGATTTATTGAAAGAGTATCTTGAAATAGGAAGTCAGGAGCATACAACTGAAATGAAACAAAGTTTTTGTTATTAAACACTGTCAGAGTGGGTACTTCCCACCCTGAGAGGGGAAAGCTTTTTGTTCCAGGGAGATATTTCTTCCTGAGATGCTCCATGAGTTTTAACAGGAAATGTTCAATCTTGTCCTGGTGTACTGCCAGGGTTTTGCCAACTTGGTTGCAAGAAAGAGCTTTGGTGGGATTCCTCAGCCTTGGGAACTGGATGCTGGTCAGGCTTTTAGCACTGAAGAGCTTGAATTTATATAAGGAAAAGAAAGATGTTAGTAGAGCAAAATAAGGGATATTTATGGTATTTAGGAGAGCCCATGAGAGAGATCCTCTCTACCACTGAAGAAGCACAAGATGAATGTTTTCTCAGTCTCAGTGCAGTTACTGAGAGCCCTGTGAGCCCTTCCCAGGGACATGTTCTACACTTTGACCATAAGGTGTTGGTGCCTGCGTTGGGCTAAACAGGACGTGACCAGCAATAATTGTGTGTGTGCAGCAGGCTGGGAACCAGTTCAGAGGCTCTGTGGAGCTCTCCAGATGTGCAGGCAGGTAGATGTTCATGTGCCAAGCCCCATGGCACCCAGGAAGGCTGGAGCTGTCCTCCAGAGCAAAAGCAGAAGGAAGAGGGTGATGCCCACCCGTGGTGTCCAGGTTGGAGGGGTGCAGTGAGAACTCTTCAATCTTCCTGCTGTAATTCGTTCCCGACTGTTCCTGCTCATGCAGAGTGTGAACAAATGGCACTCACAGGACAAAATTAAGCCCACTCAGAGTGTTTGTGTGTGCATAACACTGCTACATGAATAAGCCTGAGAACTGTTTTATTTTTGACTTTGTTCTGGGTAAGTTTAATGTGGTCCTCTGTAAGGAAAACAAGAGGCTGGGAACCCAGATCTCCAGGAGACTCTGGTCTATTAGATAATTTGAAAACCTTTAATGATCACACACATAGATCTGAGAGAGCTGAGGCACGCAGCTGTAGTTTCTGAGCGCTGGCTGTATTTGCCATCTGTCTCTAAGCAAGCAGATTTTGGCTGGAAGCTCTGCTTTGTACAACTGACTGTTACTCATTTTGCTCCTTGTCACCTCTAGACTGGGCTTTCCACAAAGATTGATGGGACATGAGAGAAAACTCTTTCCCCATCCTGAGAAAGCAATATAATGCCATGCCAGTTGTGTTAACTCGGATCAAGTTGGTGGTGTTCTAACATTTGGTGTTTCTCTCCTGGGTTAGAAATTCCATTCAGCCTGAAAATGCAGAGGTAACTCTTCCATTCAGCAGAGTTAGAGTTGCTCCTGTGTCTGTTTTTACTCCAAACCTTTAAAACTTCACTGGTAAACAGGCACAAAGAGGGCCCTGATGTTCTGGGGGGTAACATGGCACTCCTATAATCCCATTAAACTGCCAGGAAAAAGAATTGATCCATCATTGTGGATGTCTCCTCAGTCTGTTACTTGCCAGTGGGTTAAAGGAATGTCTATTGATTTGAGCAATGGAAGAAACGTTTGGTTTTCATTACAGCCTGGGAAAAGCTTGAACTGAAAGCCTCAGGAGTGCTATGGTATCCTACTACATATATGTACTGTACCTAAGGATTTTTGAAATGGAGATTTTTCTGTCTGTGTCTGCAGAATTCAGTGAAATCATGTTTTCTTGAATTGTACTCTGCCTTCTTCATTGCTGTGGCATCAGTAAAAAGTCAGAATTTCTCCTTCTCTTGCTTTTTGTGGGACTAACTGTTATTCAAGAGGCTGATATTGCCAAACTGCTGCTGGGGAGATTTTGATGCCATTATTAATTAATTAACTGATAATTTTATTTCATATTGGTGGGGGGTTTTTTTTCAGAATTTGGGTCAATTACATAGGGGAAAGATGCGTGTAGGAATCTTGTGCTTATTGACACATTTTGAACCAGCTGAACACTTTTATAAGGAGTGATAGTTAATCTCTGTTTCTCCTATGAGGATTGGTGCTAATCTTTCCTCCTGTAAGGGGTTCATTTTCTTAGGCTGCATTGCCAGTAAGTTGGAACAAAAAAAACTTGAAATGTTTGTAAAGCTCAAACTCAAGCAGCCTGACATTTTATCTAGAAAAAATGAAAAATTTGTGTTTTGATGTTCATCTTCTGACTTCAAACTCTTCATGACTTCAGTGGTTCTTTTGTTTTTGAAGAAAAAAAATACAAAACGAATTCAAATTTCTGTTTCTGGAGGAAACATCCATTTAGAACCTGTTTTTCAGAGGAAGAACTAGGTTCTGTTTTATGAACAGAACTCTGCTGTTGCCCAAAGACCACTTCTGGGTGAAAACTATTTTCAAAGTTTTTCGAACAAGACTTAAGTACCGTGACTTGAATTTTACATTTTCAGTTTACACATATTGCCATCCTTCTCTGACTACAGGAATTGTTCTGTAGTTTGCTTTTCACTTTTATCTCTTTGCTTACAGTGATTATTTCTTATTAAAGTGCTCACATCAACAGGGCAATCAATTCTCAGTAATTTCCAAGCTGTGTTGACTTTGTTGGTGGTTAATCTGATGCAGCATCAATGGATCAAAGCAGCCCCTGCTGAGCCCCTGTAGCTGTGTGTGCTGTTGGGGAGATGTGCTCTGGATTGAATATATCCCAATGCCTGTGGTCCAAAACCTTGGGGAGAAGGTGCCACCCTAAACCACGCTGAGGCAAGCCTGGATGTGATCCAGAATCACAGAATCATCTAGGTTGGAAAAGACCTCGGAGATCATCAGGTCCAACCTGTGACCTAACACCAGTTTATCATCCCTGGGGGCAGTTGGTGGATTTGCTTCCAAATTCCATTGTTGCTCTGAACACAAATGCTGGGATGGATGCAATGTTTGGTTCTCACAGACGCAGTCTGTGGTGGGTAGACCAAAGCCCAGTGGTGGATATCATGTTCTGTATTCTCTAGAAGCCAGGCTATGCTAATCTTGGCTTTACTGGTCTGTGTGTTCTAAAAGGATATCCTTCCCTGCTTGTCAGAGACAGGGAGCTCTGTCAAACTGCTGGGCTGCCAGTGGCACCACAGACATCACCTAAAGATTGGTTGGATGTCTCTGAACCGGGATCCTGGGCCATGTTTCCAGTTAGCTGGGAGACAATCCAGCCAGCTCTTTTCTTGTGGTTTTCAAAACGTGTAATAGTGATTCCTAAATGTCACAGCTGCTGGGATTTCCTTGTATGGACACACCAGGTGTCTCCCCTGTGACCCTGCACAGCCAACACTCCAGTCTGTTTGTACCAGCAGTGAGTAGTTCCACAGCAGAGCCTGTGGTGCTGCTCTGTGTGCCTGTCTCTCTCCTGTCACTCAGGGATAAATATCTTTCTTGTTTGGAGGGGATTTAGGAAACACAGGTTGGCAAGTATTTCAATGGCTCTTCTCCCTCCCATTCTACCTGTCCTTGTGGTTGACTCTTTAACATGTGTTTAGGGATTAAATCGACCCTCTAGCTACAAAAGCTATTATGGGCTTAAAAAGCTTTCAGACTTGTTATATAAACTCTTCATCTGAATGGTAACAGGGTTCAAACTCAAGTGTGGTGACTGTCCACATCTCAGTGTGAAATGAAGACAGATGTGGTCACAGTCCTTGTCTCAAGGCATTTATGGTTTAAAACCAGTGAAGGAGAAGGGTTGGGGTGACTTGCACAAAAGTAGTGCAAGGAGTCATCTGCCCAGTTGTACTAAAATCCTTCATTCTCTGTCTCTGACCTGCACTGTCTTCATGTTGGCCTATGCTAAAATCATCAGAACCAGCCTTTTAACGTGCTTATTTAGGCTGCCTCCTTTTCTCCTGTGTCTTTGTCAGCTGGTGTTGATCAGGAAATTCTCACTGACCATTCTTCCCTGTGATTTTTCAGTGTGGTCCTTACTGAGGACTCTGTTGCCAGCTCCGTCTCCTTGAGCTTAAGGAGCAGGATGTGAGCACTCATTTATACACTGGGCCTTTCTCTGCTGGATGGATTCAAGAGCTGCAAGTTGATTTGGACCCTTCTGCACCTGTGAAGACGTGGGCTCCTCTGGGTGACCACCATCCACAGTAGCACTGACCCACAGCAACTCTGCTGCAGCTCCGAGAGTGGAGACTTTGTGTGCAGGGAGGAGGGGAACAGGGTGGAGTGAGAAATGTGGATTCATGCACTCACTCTGCAACAGCCTTCCTGGGTGGCCTTGAACACATCACTTACATCTTTCCTGCCCCTCCTTTAGCTTCCTTGTGCTTCGGTCTCCCACCTGTAAAATCAGGATGGTAAAACTTCCTGCTGCCCTTCCTCTGGCTTAGCCGTCCAGGGGGTCAGCTCCCCACAGCTGATGTTCTCTGTGCCGTGCTGGAGCACTGGAATCAATGAGGTTGTTCTTGGTCATGAGCTAAAGGGTTAAAGATATGCACGTAATGTAAATGTTCAGAAGGCGGAATTCACTGTAGGTTTCTAGGGTGGGATTTTCCAACTTCCTGAAGCCAAGTCTATATATTGGGGAAGCAGCAGACTGATCACTTGGACAGCCTAGGAAATTCAAATTTTAAATCCATATTCAGGCCCCTGAATCAGTGGCTTGACTTCAGAAGTGCCCACCACCTAGCAGTCTGCTGTGGATATGGCAGATGTGAATTTGGGGGGCTTAATATTTTGACAGGTGTCACAGATTTAGATGGATTGGGAACCTTGCTGTAGGCGCACAAAATTGCAGGGTGGCAGTGGCTCTGTGTGCATGTGTGTTCTCTTTTTCCCTTAAACCACTTTTTCAGTTTAAAAACCCAACTCATTCCCAAGGGCAGAGTACACGCACTGAGTGCCTTGGTTCATCAGTAGATTCCAGACTGCCAAATGCATTTGGTGGTCTTGGGTGTTTTCCAGCGAAAGAGTCACAGAGACCTGACAGTGTGCACATGTATTTTCACACATAGATATTTTGGCATTTTAGCTGACTGTCTGTGCTCACTGGGTAGAAATGTGGCTCGAGTTGTTGCAGGAGTGAGGGGGTGGTCCCAGCAGGTCAGAGTTCAGTCTAGTGGTAGGGCAGGGTGGGGAAGCTTGGATTGCAGCTGCCTACACAAAATTTGACCTCAGATTAACCAGACGGCTTCGGTTTCCACTGCCGCTGTCCCAAAGCCTTCATGAGCAAAAATAACCAAAGTACAAGAAAAGAAAATAGATTTTTGGAGTCCATACAAAATGAAGAAAAACTTATTTATTGTTCTTTATAATTTATAAATTGTCTCTCTCTTTGACTAGTCCCTGCTGAAAGCAAATCTTAGATATTCTGGGGCCAGCACCACAAGGGTGAATGCATTTGTTGGTGCTGAACAGGTTAGGCAGGATCCTGTGCTGGTGTTAATAAACAGGGCCCTGTTGAAGTTGTGCCAGTTTGTACCAGTTAAGGATATAATTCCTGAATGTAATAATTTACCGCATTATTCCCTTTAAAGTTTAAACTCCTCTTCTTTATCTTCTAACTCCGAAAGCAGAGCTGTTTTTTATTAGCTAATGGGTTCATAGGAATGGGGTGTTTTTATTAAATATTAAAAATCCGACATTTACCTTGACCAAAAGGCTTGTCTTCATTTAGTCCTGGTTGAAGCTGACAGGGAGGAATGTAAGCTGCTCTTGCCAAGTCCTGATATGGTCCAGCAGCCGAGTTTTGTGAGCGGTGATGAGCCTCCCTTCTCAGAACTGATCTGACTGAGTTTCCATAATCAAGGACAGACTTTCAGAAAGGCTCAAATTGGCTTGTTTTTTCAGAAACTGCTGAGTATTGAGTGCTCATCTTCCTTTGAAAAGCTTTATTCCAGAAGCTTCTGAGTGCCAGGCACGCTTAAAAGCCAGTCTCTGAGTGTCATTTGAAGCATGTTCCCACATGACAAATTCTGTATGTTTTTAGGTAATCTGGTTTTTTTAAAACAACAGTATTGTTAAGTGAAGAGTGGCGGTGGTGTGAATAAAGAAAATCAGAATTGTCTTAAAACTTCATTCGTGTCTTGCAGTGAACTTATCTGAACTCTTGGAATATTTTGAAGAAGACCTGAGAAGAAAGCAGTTCTGTTTCATGCCTTCATATACCTGCGTGCTCTATTCAGTTAAAACTGGTACAAAAACATTTTGCTGAAGAACTTTAATTTCTGCCCTTATCAGAAGGAAGATGCATTATGTAACTTGTTAGACCAATCCAAGTGCCACTATATTTAAGCCCAAAAATCTTAAATTTTATGCATAAAAAATTTGTGAAGCTTTCAAAGCTCCTTTTATAAAATTGGACATTGATCCCGTAGACTGAGTGTTTCAGCCCTGTTGACTTTGCCCATAAAAAATTCAAATAATATTTTGGAAAGATATGAAATTGTCCTTGTCCCAAAATGTATCAGACCTGACCTCTCATCATGGCCTGCTATATTTAAGAGCACTCCAGGAGGTGCTCAAACTTCTACATCTTCTGAAAAATATGACACAAATTTAGACTGGGGGGAGGGGGTGCATAGAAATTTCATTATTTGACAAAAAAAGTAGTACAACAAATCCTTCCTTAGGCTCTCATAAATAACTGAGTGTTTCCATGGACTGAAGCATTGTCAACTTTATGCAAACAGGCTTTTTTTTTTTTTTTACAAAAGATTTTTGTAGACAGTAGANGTAGTCAGAACTTGAAATATCATTGAACTCTGATCTATATCTTTGGATACAATCTAAACATGAAATTCTGCTTTCTCTAAATCGGTGACAATACTTGTGTTGACTTCAGTACACAAAGTTATTAAAAAAATCAGTTTTTTTCTCTTATTTTCAAATCAATCCCTCCTGGTTAATATTCAGTATGGTAAGAGTGAGGGAGAGAAATATTCTATTAGAAAGCCTAAAGGTAATACTCTGAATTTGGTTTCTAGGAACATCTTTTCTCATTGCTATGGCTGCAGGCTTTTCCAAAATTCAAAGTTACCTTCAGAAGTCCTCAAGGATAATAAGAGAGGAATAAGTGCACTGGTAAAAGGTATTGGAAGGGAGACCTTCCTATTCCCACAAAGGAAAGATTAAGTTAAATTTGAGGTATCATTCCCTTTTCCTGGGGAGGTCTGGATAAGATTTCAGTGATTTGTGTGGACAAATGTGTTTGGACAGGATATGGTTTCATCCTTCACTCCTCTCCTCCCACAATGCCCAGGAACAGTCAAGGCAAGAGTGTTCCTAAAATATGGATTTGTAGCTCTCGTGGTGCATGGTTCCACAGTCATCCAAAATAGGATGAATCACCAGTGCTGCATTGTCAGGGAGATGGATTTTGGAGTTGGTTTGAATGGATTTCCCTGACTCACTAAATTGCTGAAGAAAAGGCCTAAAAACAGGTTTTCAAAATCAGTTTGCACCCAGTTGTGACTCACTTAAAGACCATACTAAAGTTCCTTTATATTCATTTCAATCGAGTACTTTTCAATACTTTTCCAATATTTTCTAATTGGTTTTTGTTCCTTATATTTGCACTGAATGGCATAACTACAGGTTGGGGTTAATCCTCCTGTGTCTTAATTATTTGTAGGTGGAAGAATTGATCTCTGCTCCCCTCTGCTTCCTCATCTCTTAATCTGTCTCCACCTGTGATTATGTACAAGCATCATTTTGGGGATGAAAGGGCACAGGTGATGCCCATTTACTTTCCTGCAGGTGGCAGATAATTTGTAAGAGCTCTGCAGCCTGGTGTATTCCCACTTTCTAGACAGCCATGTCAGTGTGCAGAAGTGCCTTCCAGGCTGCAGATGTCAAGTAATGAAGGGAAATAAACACTCAGTGTTGGCTGACACGTAGAAAAGTAGGAGTTTTTAGAATGCTAAAGCTGTTTCTTAACATAGAAAATCACCACGTTTTTGAAAAGTTATGAAATACAATTTTTTTTTGTATTGACTGAGACAAAGCTAGAAAAGATCTGGGTGCAAAATCCATGACCTGAATAAATTACTCATCCCTACATCTCAGCGTGATGCCATAACCTTACACAGTGTCTTAAAAGACAGCAAAGAATTTTGCTGCTTTTGTAGGTGTAGGAGAAAGGATTACAGGTGACCTCCCCCCTGATAAGATACAGCTGTAACTAATTTCAAAGAAGAGGAACAGCCTTGCCCTTAACAGGTTGCAGCTGTGACTAATAAAGGTAAGTGGGATAAAAGGGGTGGGTTAGTTGGTCAGGGGGAGCATTTTGAAGAAGGAGACCTGGAGGAAGAAGACCTTGAGGAGCCCTGAAGAGGAAGGACTGATCCAGAGAAACATCAAAGAAAAGTGAAACAAGGAAGGAAGTTGCTGCTGTAAAAGATTTGCTGTGAGGTTAGTCTGGGTCTAATGGGGTTTAAGCCTGTTGGAATCTGTAGCCATAGTCTAGCTGGGTAAAAGCCTGCACTTGGAGTCTGCAAACCATTCCCTGCAGCCAGAGGCTGCAAGGGAAACCTCTGGTAGGAGCTTGCTGCAGCCAGTCAGTGAATTGTTGGGGTCAGGATAACTGAACTGGAACAAGGAGTAAACCAGGACCCTTTTCATACTGTGATAAACAAGAAGTTTGTGTTTTGGTTCATTTCTACCCTCTAATGGAAAGGCTGCTGCAACAGTTTTCTCCTTTCCTCTTTAACTAACATCTTCCTTCCCATGACTTATTCCATTATATTCAGTGTGACAAGTTTAGAATGAATTTGCTCTCTTCAACATGAGTGAAATGATTAAATGTGCTCTAATTAATTGTTTCAGTATGTTGCAAGAGAGAGCTTTCTTCTCCCCCACCCTCCCTCTCCTTTCCCACGTGTTTTTCTGGCAGTTTCTGTAATGGGGCAGGCTCAGCAAAGCATCCCAAAACACACCTGGGGCCAGGTGTTTGGAGTTACCTTGGATGTAACCTTCCCGTCTCAGTGCTTTCCTATGTCCCTCACTGTAAGTGTGCCCTGAGACTCCCTACTGCATCCTGGTCTGTGGCACTTTATTTTCTTCCCTTCGTGGGACAGAAATGAGGTCTGAACGTGCAGCTCTCTGGGTGAGAGCCCAGGGCCGTAAACCACCCCAGTTAATTCAGTTGTGTGGGGTTGTGGAAGTTGCCACATGTGAAATATCCATAGGGTAAGGCACTGGTTATCTGGACAAACCCACACCTGACCTTTTGCCCTGGAAAGTGGAAGCACAAGGCAAGTGTCTGACAGGTTCCTGCAAGATTTAAATGGCTTTAAAATCTTAATTTATTAGTTGTATGTATGTGTACAGGAAGTCAAGATTTTGAGACAGTTATGTGATGACCTATAAAATTCCTCCTGTTCAATTATTTGACTTCAGATAGCTTGATCCACATTTTGTCTTCCAGTGCAAAGTGCACCTAAACTTTTGAAACTGAAGTTTTAGTGGAACTGGGATTTCAGACAGACATTGTTGCTCTGGAAATGCAGAATCAGTCTTATAAATAAGCTTTCACTATTGTTTTTCTGTCTTTGTTTAATGTGCTTGAATGTTGAATTATGCTAAATTATGTACATGCTAAGCGATAAATTATGTAATGCTCCAATGTGGTGAGAATTAATAGTGGAACTGACTTAATTCTCTCTTGGTGTTTTTGTTTTTTTTTTTTTTTTTCATAAACCCCATTAAAATCTATGTTATGTAGACAGCTTTGTCAAATGGCTTCTAAGAAAGGAGGATGGGAAGAGGGGGAAAATCCCCCAAGCCCCAAACCAAACAGAGCCTTGGACAGATGGTGAGGGCTGAACCTTCATGAATTTGTTATTGCCCTAATTGAAATCATGTTGGTGTATTGTTCTCAGGCGATGCCAGGGATGCTCCCCCGGGGTGGGGCTGCCAGGGGTGGGGACAAGAGTCCCACTGCAGAAATGCAGAGCTGTGAAAATCCTCCAGAAGGCTAAGAGGGATTCCAGCACCTCCTGGGCTATTGCTGCTGACCCGGGGTCAGGCATGGGCAGACACCTCACAGCTGCATCCCTTTGCCTTCCTTTTCCCAGTGGAAATTACTGCAGGGAATAGATTGCCCCAGCCAGCGTAGCTGGAGCCTGGGAAAACACGTGCTGCTTTGGAGTAGTTAGTTTGAAAGATGGAAAATTAGAGGCAGGTCTTGTAGTCACAAAACCCACTAAGTGAAATAATTCAGGGCTAAGTTTGTGCAGTGTTTCAGTTTATTGCTGGTTGATGGATTATGAAAAGATGTTAATGGTGGGTGGGATAAAACCAGCTTTGATTCCTAGGGCAAGCTGTGGAGGTGATGCTCTAGGATGTTCTTCTGATTGCACATCTGGGAATGATATGGAAGTGTGGTTTAATCCTACATGTTGGCAGAATTCCCAGCAGCAGAGAAGGAGCAAGTGCGTGCATCTATGCCTATCTGTTGCTTGGATGTTGGAGGAACAGTTTTACACATAAAACATGGGGTATTTTTAATCTTAGTTAATTCTGTTTATCTTCAACACCTGTGGATTTTGGCCTTAACCTAGAGTGCCCTCTCAAAAATGTCACTATTGAACAGATTATTTCACCATGATTCTGGTGTACATTTGAAGCCAGGGATCTGATTCAGGTCATTGTCACAGGCCTGTGCAATCCAGAGAGTTCAGTGGCTTGAGCTTACTTCCTTTTCATCCAGCATGTCAGGAAGTTATTCTGTAAGTCCATAAAGTTTAGACTTTGCACTTTAATATTTTTCTCTTTAGCTGACTTTTTTTGATCATTAATCATCAGGAAAGGGCTATCTTATATCCCTGCCAAAAAAAAGAAGCAGCTTAGGTTTAAAAATCATTAGAGGTGTCTCTGATTTCAAAACTCACTGTATTGCTCAGTCCTCTGGAGTGCAAGTCTGAGGAAAGAGCAGAGAAAGCAAATTGCTCTTTTATCTCAGGGATGAAGAATGCTCTCACTGACACTTTCTATTTTTCACACAGAATCGGTGGGGGGATCTTCCTGTCCTCTTGTGTTTTCAGAATTGGTAGAAACCAAGCGCGCACATTACTTGGGTATAAATGATGCAGTGCTCATATATCAGATGTACTTTAATCCAAAAAAGATGTCTTTTATTATAGCACATATATTTATATCTGTATGGTTTTATATCAATAATGTAGTAGCTGTTGAGTCTTTGATGGGATTGCATTGTAACAAGCATAAGAGTACTAATAGTGCAAGTTCAGGCTAGAAAAGTTTTCAAAATTAAGAGATAGCAGAGTACTTTTCCTTTTTAAAGAAGTTCAGGAAAAATAGGAAAATAGCTCAGGAAGAAAAGCTGGAAAAATAGCTGACAACTTTTGGGTTCTGCTTTCAAACTTTGTTCCCTCCCTGATTTTTTTTCCTTTCTCCTTTTCCTTTTTTATTCTTGTCAGCCTTTACCCTTTTTTCCTTAGTCCCAAAATGGAGGCAGAAAGAAAGAATAAAAGGGTCTTTCAAAGTTTGAAAGTTTAACTTCCCACTTCCATGGTGGGGGGGGGAAAAAAAAGCTTTGCAAAGTTTTTCCATGCTCTTGGTGGCATGAACAGCTGCATGTATGTACATATTCATAAAGCTCTGATGGCAGTGTGGAAATTCTCTCCACGATAGAACAGTATAGTTATTTCAGTTTGCTTTCCTTAAAAAACCCCCTAGCTCAGCCCTGCCAAAATCCAGAATAAACCCAAAAAATCAGGAATGCCAGTGATGAAACAGGCCTCTAATTTCCAAGTTTAATTAAAAAGGGGATGGATAGATTTATTATCCATTGTCTTTCAAATTCAGTCGTCTCCTATGCATGGGAATATGCAGGTTGAGAACAAAACCATATCTGTTGTATAGAAACAAGGTGAGATCGTCTGTTGGTGGAAGTGCTTCTTTCAGATATATTTTGAACATCAGACAATATATCTACCTTATTGAGCAGGTTAACTTTTGGTTCCTCTGTCTTTTGCAGGACAGACCTCTTGGTGGCTTTTTGACTCTGGTTTACTGTAGTCTTCATCGATGTATAATCTATCCTGCCAATCTAATGTCATGGTGCATTACCCTTGAGACAGAACTATGACACTTTTTCTTATACATGTGCCAGAAGATGCCAAAAAAGCTCAAATTTTTAGGCTGTGCCTCTTAAAAAATGACAAGGAAACACTCTGGTGTGGGAAGCTCACAACTTCCAAGAGGGATCCAGTTTAACTCACTTGTTCCCCTAGTACAACATTAGGGTTTGCTTTATGCCCTTCAGTTTTTGTGTCTGAGTTATTGGTGACTTTTGAGGCTGTAGCTAATTCTGTGCAGTCCCTATGAAGTCTTTGGGTGTTCCACATCATCCCACAAATGAAGGTCTTTTAAAATGCCTTTCCTCTAGGCTAGCTCCTGCTCCTCTCGGGAGTCTGGCAGCTTCTCTTTGTGTTTTTTGCTAGCTGTATAACAATTTTAGCTGGACCCATCCTGCTCTCTGGAATCTTCAAGCTGACTTTATGCAGTTATTCTCAGGAGAGGCACAATATTTCCTTTTCCCTATAAGACCCCACAAGCCATGAAGGAGCAAGACGAGCAGGTTTTGTCTCCCCTGTTTCTTATTTAACAACAAACGTGATGCATAGCACCAATCCAACAAACTGGAGACAAATTAAGCATTTTTTCTTCCATCTGCTGCACCGTCTGAAAACCTTTGAGGCAACAGATGAGGCTTTGCATTTGGATGGCGATTGGGCAAGGGGGCGGTGAATTGGCCTGATGCATATGAAAGCGTGAATAGGAGCAAGGATGCGGGGATAAGGGGCAGGGGGAGTCACAGACCTCAAGTGCTACTTTGTCCAGGAAGAATTCCAAGAGGGCTCCTGTGCTGGGAGAGTTGCTGGGTTTGCCTGCTCTGGGAGCTGAGATGATAGCTGAGGAAAGGCGGCTGCTGATAGAAAACATGGCCCACTCAGCAAGAGGTTTAAAGTGGGAGGGTAAAGGAGTGTCTGTGAAACCGGCTTGAGGCTCTAACTGGGAGTGAGGGAACTGACTGCTGTCCTGAATTTCCTGACAGCTCATCGAAAGCCAGAGATACGGGGAGAGATATCTGGGCAGATTGCTCACTGGGCTGACACAGGCACTCATTTTGAAGTTACTAGGAAAAATATGAAGCTAAACTTACTGTGCTGGTTGTCCAAGTCAGCGGCATGGGAGGAGCACTGGGATTTACTGTGCAGTAAACGCAGAGGTGCTCCTGGAGTGGCACATTCCACAGCAGATGGCTGGTGTCACAGAGCACACTCTGTGCTGCTCCGGGGTGTTGCTGAATGTGGCCTGCTCCTCTTTTGACACTCGGCTGAAGCCTTGGGTGCTCTGCTCTCCCTGGCATGTGGGAAAGTGTGCTCCAGGTTCTGAGAGTGAGACAGTTCACATGGCCCTTGGAGTCAGAGACTGGAAATGTCAATTCAGCAGCTCCCATGTGGGAGCCATTTATTTGCAGGTGCTGTCACCTGGTTTATTACTAGCTCTTGGACTGTCAGTGTTTTTCTCTACCTATACATACACGCATATATAGGAAGAACAATGAACTCCAGCTCTATATTTCTGGTGATGCTTTGTCTGGGAAACTACTGTCCTTAAGAATTATGGATTGCAATGACTCAAATCTTGGCAGAAACTGCTTAATGCACAAGAGGACACCTTAGCATTGGCTATCAGGATTTTTAAATTTAAATTCCAGTTTTTCTGCATGTCTCTTTTTAGGACTACAGTAGGCCAATAGATGTTTTTTTTTCTCCATTTCCTCTGTCCTCTCCGCCTGGAGTGGGCCTCGTCCTGTTCTGTTTATCTTTTTGAATGCTAATCCATATTGAGAATCCAAGACAATTTCTTCTCATGAGAAATGAAATTGGTGTGGGGATGCAGGTGTGTGTTTGTGGGTTCTCAGTGCTGCTTGCTCATATTCTGCAAAATGCCTCAGTCATCTCTCAGGGCCTTTGCAGGGTGTCCCTGTGTCTGTTCCCCGCTGAGCAAGAACTCTGTGCAAATATTGTAAACAGAGAGAAACCTTTCCTCACTGCTCTCAAGACCTTTCCCATTGGAAATGTATTAAAAATAATATCAGTGCAGATTTCCTAAAGACTAAACATGACTCACTGTTGGAGCTGGCGAGACTGTTTCTAACAGCTCCATCCAGTGGTTTTGGCTGTAACATGAATGTGGGGTTTGCCTCACGGGGGTTCAGGACCTTTGGGGCTGGAAGATGCTGCTTTAAGACAGATGATTTGACAGTTATCACCTTGCAGAAGGAAGTGTAATTGATTTAAAATGAGAGATGTGGTGTTTACGTTTTGCAATTACCTGTGAGGAATTTTTATTCTCCTTGCGATCAAATGGCTCCCACCTCTTGGTGTGCAAGGGGAGACTGTCCCTCTTCAGTGACTGGAACATAAATTATGCTTGTTAGGAAGATGAATAGAGTCCCTGTGTACAAGGGATTTCTATTTTTAAAGAGCAAAATATCCCAGGTGAACTCACTCATGGAGGAAAGACCTGCTCTACAGTTCAGGAGAGAATGTTGGAATTGTTCAACAAGTTTTTGATGTCTCTTTTGTTGAAAAAATGCCAATTTCTTAATACAAAGCCTTTGATTTTGAAAACTATCTTTAAACTTCAAGATTTAGTTGTTTTCCTTCACTTTTGAAAAATTATTTTAATCAGGTTTTTATTTTAAATCTTGTCTCCTTTGTGGGAATGATTCAAGTGGCTATTCAGGCTGCAAAATCTGAGATTTTAATTTTTGTCTTGGATGGGAAAAAGCTTTCAAAATCTCAAAAATTCTCATGGGTCAGGGAAAAAATGGTTTCCCACAGAGCTCCAGTCAATGGGAGTGTTACCATAAACTTCCCCGTGCCTTGGATCAGGCCCTGAGAGCGTATAGAAGATTTTGTCAGCCTCATTGATTGCACAAACCAGCCTTGTTATGAGGAAACATTCCTGGGCCAGACAGAATTCTGACATTTGTCTGTAGCCTTCACATTGAGGGGAGATTATTGTCTCCAGAGGGCCATTCTTAATGATTTAAATCTGAGGTAGATCGTTTTTTCTGGCAGTGTGTGTGTAATCTAATCCATATATTGTTGAAAATAATTGGCGTGAGCAGAGAGTTGCTCTGTGGCTGTGGTCAGTCAGTATTGACTGTGCTGAAGCTTGCTGAGTAGGTGGTAGAAATTATAAGAGGACCTGGAAAAGCAAAGCAAAAAAAAAGGAGTGGTCAAGAAGATACTCAAAGTAGGGAAATGTGGGAGCAGAAATGCTTTCCACTGGGATCCCTTTGGAAGCAAACAGTCTGAGCTCTAAAAAATTTCCTCTTGGTAATTGCAATTTGGGTAACATCACCCAGGCCATATGATCAAGTGGATGTAAAATCCGTGTTTGTTTCCTTCCCAAAGAGCTGGATGGTGACTTCAGGCTCATCCTCTGAGCAAGAGGTGGTGTGTAAACTGCACCACCCAAGGAGCAGCCCCGGGAGGCAGCGTGACTCACAGCCACACTGCTGAGGCACAAATCCCTCCCTGCTTTCCCTCCACTCTTCAGGCTGTAAAACAAAGATTCTGCTCTTCAGTTTGGGTGGTTTTTGTGGGTGTGGTGTTTTTTTTTTTGTCTCCCCTGAAGACAAAGTGACTACAGTGGCACAGCTATCCTGACTAGTAGGTGGCATTGGAGGAAGAATGCTTGGAACAGGAACACCAGACCAGGTTGCTCCAAGCTCCATCCAGCTGGGCTTTAAACACTTCCAGGGATGGGGCAGCCACAGCTGCTCTGAAGAACCCTTTCCAATGTCTCACCACTCTGAGTAAAACATTTCCTCCTGATATCCAATCTGAACCCACCCCTTGTCAATTTAAAGCCACCATCCCTTGTCCTTGTAAATAGTCCCTCTCCATCTTTCTTGTAGGTTCCTTTCAGCTGCTGGAAAGTTGCAATTACTGCACCCCAAAGCCTTCTCTTTTCCAGGCTGAACAATTCCAATTCTCTCAGCCTTTTCTCATCTTCTGGAAGCAGGGATGTGTGGACAAATCCAGTTTGTATCATACCCCAGCATCAGTGTAGCTTATGGAAGTGAGTTATTTCTTGAGCCCAGCGAAATAAAGCATTTCAACACCCTCTTTAATGCCGTTAAATGTTGATTAGATTTAAATATGTGCTTAAAAATAGGTGCTCTAATGCTTCACCAGAGAAAAATGTTGCCATGAGATTATGTTCCCTTGCAAATGTGTCTGCTCCAAGTTACAGTTCTGCACATTGCTTCCACCTCCTCTGCATTCCTGCCCCGTCCTGTGGTGAAAGGGCTTTTTCCTGACTACAGTTTTGGACACCTCACTATTTGCTAATTAGAAAAATATTTTAGACATTGTTTATTAGGAGGACTTGGCACTATCTGTTAGTGTTGTTTCTGTATGCTAATGAGATGTTTGGATTGAAAATGTAGAAAGGCTGGAGTGCGTGGAATTCTTGGTAGTATTCTTGGTAGAGCCCTACAGAAAAAGACATCAACAGAGGTGTTCCCCCCCGAGGTGCAAGGTCCAGTTTGACACACATCTGACATGTTGAACTGATTAGAAAGGTATTTTAATAGGAAAAAAGCCAAATTTAAGCTAACAGGTTGAATTTTATTTCAGCCCCAACAGTTAATTTTGCAAAAGAAAGCAGGCCTCCCATTTCCCATCCCTTGGCACTCATGCTTCCTCCTTTTCTTTCCATGATTGCATTAATTGTCGACTGAAAGACATTCAATCCATAGGTTAATTTCTTCAACATGAATAGTTTTAGGGATATTACTCTTAAGCATTCACCATACTGTTAATTTAGCACAAACCTGTGCAAAACACAGTTTTAGGAGGTTCTATTGAAACTGCAGTTAGAAATATTACATTCAAATTATTAGATCAATGCTGAAGGAAACTTATGTTTGCTAAATTTAATAGTTTTCTGTTGATTCTGGTTTTCAATGCACATTAGCAGCCTAAAAAACCTTATCCTGCAGTTTTTCTGGTGGGTTTGTTTTTGGGTGTTTTTTTTAAACCTTCCTCCTATTGAATTGGTTGTTGAGCAAGTGAATGATGGAGCATTTGGGTGGAGAAGTGACAGGATCTGGGAGAAGAGAGTTTGGAGTACACAACCATTGCTGTCACTTATGTAGGTACAGAACTCACATTCATACAGTGTAAACTCTTTGCTGTGCTACTGTGCATGGTTACAGGAGCTTTGCCAAGGATTTAAACATCCTGGGAGACTTTGAAACTATTGTTTTGCTTGTTTTACTGGAGGGCAAGCTTGTAGCTGTGCTCTTGACCTCACTGAAGAGTGGTGTGTGGGGCTGCTGCCGCTTGGGCAGAGCAAGAAGGAAATCCTGAGTTAGAGACTCATGTTTTTTCCACTGTGGTCCCTTTGCTCCAGAGTAAAGTGGTTGTCCTTTTCCACACTCTGGTCCTGTAGTGTTCAGTGAATGCTGTGTGTATTTCCCTAATTACATCTCCCTACATATTGCTGGGGCATTGCATCCAAGTGCTGCTTACCAATCCTTAATTGGAAAAGAAAACAATATTTCCTACTCATCTTCCAGAGCAGCTTCCACGATGTAACTGATAAAATAAAGGCTTGGTTTAGCACAATGAAAAGCTGTGTTTGCAATGGGAAGTCGTGGGAACTCTGGAGCTTATGATGCTCTTACAGGAGAAAGTCACATTTGTTTACCTGAAATAATTCCTGTTTCCCTGCCTAACATAGGTGAAGACTTAGCTAATGCATTCCACCTGCCAGAGTCACCAGGGGAACTCCAGAGACAAGCTTCAAGCTGCTCCTAAAGGCTTTTAGTAACACACCTGTTGAATTGATAAACAGCAAGGGTGTGTGCAAGACAGAATTAGTGATATTATTGATTTATTTTTAGGTCAGTTTAGAAAGGAGAAGCTGTGCTTGTTGCCAATTGAGCATGTCTCATTTTTGGGTATCACACTGGCAATAAATGTCAATATTTGAATTTCCATTAACGTAACTTCTGGAGCTGAAGTAGAAAATCTTACACTTTTTTATATCTAATGGAAACTTTGTCTCCCTCTGCCCCTCTCGTAACACCTCAATAGTTTGAATTTGTTCCTCTTTACGCACAGGACCTTTCAGAAATGCATGTCTTCTTGATGGATGTTACAAACTGAACAGTCAGTGTCTCATGCTTGCACATCTTGTAGATGAGACTTTCTCCTTGCCACACCTTGTAGGATTTTCCTTCTGGGGGTAAAATGCTCCCATTTGTGTTGGGTACACACATCCAATATCAGAGCTGCAGAGCTCAGGCTGTAACAAAAGTGACAATGCTGCTGTAAGGAAGAGGAATAGAAAGAATCAAGCCTGTGCTGGGTGCTTTGTGGATCTCTTAGCATGAGGTAGCAGTGAAGAACAATGTTTATTCATTAAGATATAATTGCTTGGAGCTGAGCTAGATGCATTTCTGCCTTCCATGCTGGTTTTGCTTTGAATGCCTTGTGTTTGGGTTTTTCTTTCTCCTCGCTGTAATTTGCTGTGCACTGATGGGGATAAATGTCATCAAAGGTCTGAAGCTTTTGATGTTTCTCATATAAGATGCAAATGTTTAACAGATTAAAATTATTTGCTAATAAGTAAATAAATATCAAAAGTAGCAGTGCAAACAAACCCCCCTTGTATAATAGCATCTAAAAATTCAAGTGGCTTTTTTAAACACTGGTCAGGCCCTTCTTTGATGTATGTGAATATTTTCAGGCAGAAACATCCTCGTATTGTTAGAGCGTGACTAATTTTCATTTTCTTTTAGACCTCACTTGAAGTGGATCTTTCTAGATATATTAGAGCCGAGGGGCAGAGGCAGGATGGAGCCTTTCAAATGTCAGTGGTTCCCATCCACTTATCTGTTCAGCCTGGAAGACTCTTCCTGTCTCTCAAATCTGGCAGAAAGTCTCTGCGTGCTCGGTACGGACCCCTACAAACTTCTTGTGTTCGATATTAAGCTTATGGGCTCCTCATGCATGTCTGAAGCTTCTGCAGGCTGCTCTAATAAATACTGGGCAGCTGAAAACCATCTAAAATCAGGATTTCAGATTGAAAGGTGAACTTGTCTTGACTATGTCACTGGAAGACCTATTTTGCTGCTAATCACTGCAGCCGACTCAGAGCGAGCCAGAAGACTTGCTTGTCCATTTTTTATCCTGACAGCCTGAATCTTTGTAGTACTCCAGCTGAAATCTGGGAAAGGATGTTGGGCTGGACATGTTATATCTTGACTGTTTTTTGGCTGATTGCTGTTTAGGGGTCAAGGTGCTTTGCCCTTTGGGTTTATTCGCTTGCAGCTTGGAATGGCTGAAGTATTAAAACCCTTAAGTGCATTTCTTGTCAAGGACCTCTTAAATCAAACACAGCTTAAACGAGTTACTGAAAAGAAACAGTTTCCACTTCTCCCTTAATCTGTCTCCCATGCTCAGTAATTGATGTCTTGTTTCATGAGTCACATTAGCTTGCCTCAGGTTAAATCTCTTACAGCCTAATCCTGCACATCCTTCCGTAGTTGATGTCTGTGCTGGGAGATGGGGAAGGTTTTGCATGAGTGAAGACTGCCAGATGGGTTTCTGCAGGAACCTGTGTTGTTTTTACCTAGAGGGGAAAGAAACTTCAGGGGGGGGAAAAAAAAAGGCATCTTTGCCTCTTGGATGACTGGAGAGATGCCCTGGCTTGGTCTGGGGATTCCCATGGAGTGAAGGGTTCTGTTGTATGAAAATGCAAGATATGGAAGTATTTGGGGTCTGGTGTTAGAGCACTTAGGAAGCAGCTAAAAACACATGTGAGGCAGGTATCCCAAGCAGATATTTTAACAGGGCTGGAGTTAAAAACAAGCATGGCAGCCAGGATTTGAGAATCCCTGCAAGTGAGTGTGAACTTCCCTGTATAGGAAGATGGAGTTGGGAATGTGTGAGTTATTTTGGTTTCTGTCTCTTTTGCAGAGAGGCTCTTCTGAGCTGGGAAAGATATTCTTAGAATTGTTCAAAATATTTAACAGCCGTTCTCTTCCCTGATTTCTTCTGATCTAGTGTTTTGTCATGGAAAAGGGTGAAAAAAGCATCTAGGAAAGAGAGGTTAGAGTTTTGTTTGATGCAAAGGAAAATGCGACTGTAGTGCCCATTTTCATTACAAACCAAACTTTAAATGACAAAATTTTGTTGTATCGTGGCTGTTTTCACTAATATTTCTGCTAAAGAAACAAAATATATTGGAAGACAAAAGAGCATCAACATTTTCCTGACTGCTGCCAATCACTGTAGTTAATAAAGAGGAAGAAAGTTGTCTTCACTGAGTTTGCTATACGTAGTAGAGAATCTGTGTCTTGCCCCTTTTGTTTGTTTTATTATTTTCCTGTTGTCCCTGGTTTGTTTTCTTTCATAATCAGACCAATTAACATGTTGACAGAAGAGAACCACTTGTGGAATTTTATTTTTTTTTCCCCTCTGAGTGTAGAGCAAAGTTGAGCGGATAGACTTGTTTGTAGTGCAAGAGGGGATGCTGTGGAGGGGGATTTCACCAGACACGTGTCATTAGTCACTCCCACAAGCCTTACAGGTGTGACATTAATCAGGCTGTGTGCCATGTTCCCAGAGCCTCACAGGGGTCTGACACCATCTGCGTGGCTCCTGTGTTCAGGGTCACTAACTGGGTATGCAGAACAAGATCACTTCCTGAGGCATCCCTGCCTTTGAACAGGCCTCTTCCAGCCCGGGATGGATTCCTCCACCAGCCAGCACCTGAAGGGCATTGCTTTTCTGGCACTGATGCTGATGGATGTGCCCACAGCTCAGTGACCACCCCCCTCCTCTCCTGGAACTCAGTCCTGTCAGCCTGGGCACTGTTTGAAGTGCTGAGTTAGTGTGTGGCAGCATCCAAGGAAATCAAGCAGGATATGCCAAAGGTCATATCTTGAGGCTTCTCACTTGTCCTACTTCCTTAGAGGATTTTGAAAGACAATTATGTAGGGGCAACCAAATATTGGTTTGAGACTTTGTCTTCAGGTCTGTCATACCTTAGTGAGGCTTGGAAAAGAAATACCTTTAAAAAGGTTTTGCAGAAAGAAATTTAATGTTACAACACCTGTGGCATCAGAGCTGGAAACAGCCAAATATTTCCTGTTGTCCTTTTCCACCAGCCACGTGGAATATCAGTTGTAGGGTAGATAAGTGATTAACATTCTGTCTTCCTTCAATATCTGACTGTGTAGTCATCTCTTGCATTTGGCTGCTTAGTTGGTGGGGATTTTAGATCAAGCACCTGCGTGTCACACATGTCACATACTCCCTCACATGTAAGGTGATACAGAGGGTCCATTTCTTGGGCCATGATCCCCATCAGTTCTACCACAGTGAGATCCTTTAGGGAGTTATGTGCATCCAGCCCCAGACTGCACAGTGGAGAAAAAAGCCATCTTTGAGGTAGTTATCTGTATTTTAATTCAATAAAATAACTTGCTGTGCTTCTTCCCTTGGGAAAGCATCCACTGATACAGATTTAGTTCCAGTCAAACCTTGCAGTGTCAGTATCTAAAGAGACAGACCTAGTTTCCTTTAGGCTTAGGAGTCTAACAACTTGGGAACTGTTTCTCTCCCTCCCTTCCCCCCGAGAGATCATGCCTGCTAGACGGGCTTTCCCAAATTCTCACAGCTCTAATCTGGATACCATTTAGTGTGACAGCCTTCTTCCCGGGTTCCCACAGCTGGTTAGTGTTTTGAATTCCAGCCTCGTGAACTCATATCAGGCTACATGGGCTAATGCTCCGAGCACAACCTAGAGCAGATATCTCTGATGACAGAGTAATGGAGAAACTGCTGTGCTCTCTGCCTCTTTATTAATGCACAGTCATTTGTGGTGTTCTTCAATTTCTGTGGAGAGGAGCCGACTGCAGAGCCTCACGGAGGCATTTAAATGGTAATGGAGGTGAAAGTAAAATCATTCAAGTGTGTTGCTTAAAAGACCAGTATAACCAACCTGCTGCAATGGGAAAAGTTTATCAAACCCCAAGGGTCACAAATATGGCTAAAAATATCACTTAAATAACTACTGTCACATCCAGATGAATTCTTACAAAGGAAAACCCCAGGAAAATGTCCTATTTTCTCTCATAACATTCAGATTTCACCTTGGTTAAACAGTTTTTCAAATAACAGGAGGCAAGAGCTGTCAAAGAGTGCAATGGGCACAGCACTCTCTGTTCAAGTCTGGCGTGGAAAATGACATTGGATTCAGTGCCTTGGACTTGTTCAGGGCTAGTTTCAGAAGCAGCCTCTAGTACAGGGGTTTGCTGCTCATTTTTGGGCACCATCAGCATAGGATTGGATTTGGGGGTGGGTATTTGGACCCACTTTGGGAATGTTAGTTCTGAAGTACAACTGAATAGAGATGTGAAAGAGGAAATTGCATGGAGCTGGCTAATTTTTCACATCATCCGGAGTGCCTTGACAATCTGTCAAACCCTTGCCCTGTACCAGGGCAAGATCATATATCTGCTGTCCGTGCTTTGAGTCTTCAGTTGTTTTTTCTTTAAATTACGAAGCAACAGCAAAATAAACCCCTCCTTTAGAATGAAAAGCAACTGTGCATCAAAATGGAAATGATTGGTGGCACGTGTTGAGAGCACGGGAAGCAGTGGGTGGAAGTCAAGCATTTTGCCTGCAATTACCCTGTTCAGAATGCTATTAGGGAGCTGCTCTACTTTAAAATTTGTGGGGGTGAAGCTGCACTCAGGGCACATGAGAAACGGGACTTCACTCCGGAGGGTTTTCAAAACACTTGAATGTTTGTTTTTCCTTTGATGTTGACACAACTGCGTCTTATGACTGGCTCATCCTAATTCAGTGAGTAGCAGTCAGAAATTTGAGTGCTGTGTGGACGGGAAGTAGCTTTCTTCCATGGAGAGGATGTAAAGAGCATAGTTTACTGGGAATCTGTAAGTGGATCTCTGTATTTACTATACAAGCCCACTGTGGGACAAGGTCAGATACGTAGAATGTTGGTCAATTTGTGGCCAGCTCCTGGACTGGATCTTTGCTGGGGAGAAAGTCAGCAAAGATATGCCTCAATGAAAAATATTGTTAGTCAGAACTTCAGAGTCTGACCAAAATTACAACAAGAAAGTAGGCCTTTGTTCCTTAAAATGAAATCTGCTTCTTTCGCTGTGTTTTTGTAGGTTAGTAGAGGCTTTTCCATATCACACCCTCTTGTATAATCAGGTAGTTCATCTTGAATGATTTTTACAAGTGATAAATATGTCATATATGGTTGAAGGCAGGACTAGAAGGGATTTGTCCACCAAAAAGAATTTCTCAGTAAGTGATCTGCTCTACAATCCTATTTGCACATTTATCAGGCTGTTTAAATTTGGATTTTTGCCATCTGTTGAGGGGCAGTTTCAGAACCTTGCTCCTTGGATACTTCAACAATCTCATTTCCCCTCTAAATGTGGTAGCACTCAACCTTTTCCAGGTGACAGGATCATCCTGTGAAAAACAGGGGTGTTTAACCTGGATATCCTCTAAAATGTGATACATCTCCTCAGCATTTGCGTCAGAGAGGAAGAAGGTGGCTGGTCCCACTGCTTGAATTCCAACCAGGAGTTATTCAGGCCTTTAGGAAACATGGGAGAGCAAATGTTTACTGACCGTGTAATTAGCACGATGACTTGCTCTGTCTATTGGCCCTTAGCACCATATTTCCTGTCTGAGCGGTGGAAAGCGAAAATATTAGTTGCTGTTTTACTAGAGGAACAAGTGTCTTCCAAATGAACGAATGATCTATTACCAGTCCTGCAGACTCTTCCCATGGGAATAGGCATTTTGCTTCTTACCAGCTCATTTCTTTCATACAGCAGGTTCCCAGACACATCAAATGCCTCGCATGTTGAGCTGTTAGTTAAGATTTATGGTCTCTGTGTTATCAGAGTGAATTAAACTGGGGCTGGCAGTCAGGCTTCTTCTTGTGGGCTCCTGTAGGAATGTATACATAAATTAATAAATTAGGGTTTGATATTTAACGTCTTTCTAAAACACAAGGCATTCCAAGGGCCACTCTTCAGAAGTTTCTTGCATTGCTGGGCAGCCAATAATCAGTCAATCCTAATCCTTTGCTGGTTGAAAGAATAATACATAGGCACAGCTTTGGTGGGTCTTCTGGAGCCAGATGAAAGCTGGTGGAGTTTGGAGTGAAATTCAGTGGCTGTACATTACTTTGGTGTTAATACAGCTCAGCTGGAGTCTTGAGAGGAAAACACAGACTTAGCAGTTTGAAGAAGCAGCACTTTGTACATTAGTTTTTTTAGTCTAGGTCTTCATTATACAGTGGCAGAGTTGGAAGGATGTGAGTGCTTTATTATTAAACTAGGTCATATGAGCCTTCATCTAGTGCTTTTCATTTCTGGTTGTAAGCATGTTATGGAAACTTCTTTGTGGTAACATAAAGCATAGAGATTAAAAGCAAAATTTGCTGTTTGAAAAGTGAAATGATTTTTTTGGAAAGGCCAAATGAGCTCTTTGGATGTTTCTGGGAAATTTTCTTTAAACTGATTTGCTAATTTATGTTTAATTTTATGGGACAGCTTGGAGTTGAATGGGATGTCACAGGTATATACGAGAATCAAGAATTACATATGGAGGTGTAAACATATTGCTAGTTTGGGGGGAAATGGAGAATGGAATCCATGAGATTTTGTAGTTCCTCAAGCTCTGCAGCTTTTTACCAGCTGTGTGATAAACCAAAAGGAATTAACTTCTTTAAAATAACAGAAGATATGCCTGCACTTATTTTTCCTTTTCTGTCCTTCATCACTCTCTGCTCTAAATATTAAATTCTTTAACCTCCAGTTAAATATGGTCTTCCAAAAACAAAATCTCCCCAAAAAACCCCAAACCAAAATCATACAAAATTCCAATATTTTTGAATTTTTTCAAAGGGTTGATGAGAAAAGGGGAGCTGTTTTCAAGCCAGAAATGTTCTATCAACTGCCACCAACAAGACTGGGTTGTAGCTGACAACTTGGTTCCTCTTTTAACTATTTCAGACAAAAGAAAGAACATTTCTTATTAAAGTCATGGCAGCACTGTGGTGCCACTTCACATCTGCTTCAGCTCTGAGACACCTTAGTTCTCTGAAGTGGGACCATGAGATTGATTAGACCTGATAGTTAACCTCAGGTCTGAGCTGGTCCAGACCAACAGGCCTTAAGTGTTGACTCTTTAGCCACTCATCTGCACTGCCCAGGTGTTTGCTGCCTTTCTCTCAGGGGAGATTTCACACTTGCTTGGTTTCTAAGAGTTATACTTTTCAAGGAGTTCGTGGCTGTTACATATTTCTGCACATTTATGTAACTCTAAGTTACAGTGAGAGTCCTACAGTATTTCCACAGCATGTTCTACAGAGCTTTAGTGCTGCACGCTGGATTAGTTCATTTTTAATCCTGGAAACCAGATACTGCCTTAAGTAAATAGGTCAAAACTGAGTCTGTTTCATTCAAGTCTTTAAAACCACGAACCTGTGTCCCAAATGTCATTCCCTGCCTGCGCTTCACCCAGTAGATGATTCCAGCCAAAGAGAGGGTTGGAGGTTGTATTTTGGTGGGACCATTTCCATCTGCCTTACACCTGCTCACCCTGCTCTTGATTGCCTGCCCAATAATTTGAGGTCTTGATGTGACAGAGCATTAAAGCACCTTTGCAGCTGGGATAATCCAGGTAGCTGTGTTGAAAGCCAGACTGTCACCAGTGATGTGACAGCTGATGTGGTGCTGTTTTGGTTTTTTTGTTTTTCCTTTTTTTTTTTAGAGATTGCCTGCATTTTAATCTTTCTGCTTCTCTGACCCTTAGAGCAATAACAATTTTTACTAATTTATTTTTGTTTTTCTCCCCATGGTCAATATGGTATTTCAGGATGCCCTGCTTAAAATGAATACAATTTGAGAATTTATTTCCTTGTATTGGAGGCACAATAGGATTTTAGTCTAGTGATGTCTGCACATGCATTTAAATTTTAATGAGTGAGAGACCCTGCATAAAAATAATAAAATTGTGGTATATAAGTACAGTGGAGTTTCTAGGTTTGGTTAAATTGTATTCTAAACTAATATTTTATGTGGTTGAAGCCTCGTAGCACTGCAGAAATAATTCTGCAATAGAAGGACAACCAAGAGAAAAAGGAACAAACTCATACAGGATTTATATTTTTGTAGACTGTGTTTATTAGGACACTTGTTTATCTGTATTCTGCAGTAGTAAAAATTGATTTCTACTTTGTTACTGCCTGTAATATTTTGCAACTCAGTGGCATAATGGAAATGCAGCAAAATTTGAGAGATTCGTATACCCCTTTTCAAGCAACGAAAACATATTTTACTCCAGCAAAGCAAAGGAGAACAAGCAAAAAAAGCAGAAATCTCCCCAGAGTAACAGTTTAAAAACATAACAGATAAAAATATTACAGTATTCTTGAGATGTGGCTGCACAATTTTAAGGGGGACAGGAATAAAAGGGCAAAAGTGTCTGCAAGACTGTCCAAAAGATACATTAGCCCTCTTCCTTCTGGATTTGTCTAGAGTTGGGGAATTAATCGATGGAAAGCCTTGTGCAGTAGGGAAGTAGTTCTTCCTTGCACCTGGGAGGGTTAGAAGCTGGATTTTCAAAAGCAGCTCAGTATGTGAGATCTGAGGATTAGCCCAAGTTTTGTGGAAATCTGTGGCACAACCCAAACCAAAGACTTGAAACCACAGCCAGAGGCCAAATTTGAGTTTCTTTATTGGGCCTTTTGCTGAGAGCTGTCCCTACCTTCCTTGAGCCCTTTTGCTGTGTGTCACAGAGTTTGGCAAGTTCATCAGCAACCTTAGAGGAGTCTTGTGGGGACAAGATTTGGGCAGTCCTGGTGACACCTGCCACCTCTCCTGGGGAGGTAACACAAGGAGGATGAAGTTCTGTCCCAGTGTGGTGGGGTTTAATTGATGCAAGAGGGTGACTGTAAGATGGGAAGGGGAGAAAGTAACTGAATGGAGGGAAGGGAGCTGTAAAAAGGTATTTCATGGACAGAGCATCCAAGCAAAAATGAGGACAAGGGCAACAGAACGAAAGGACCTCGAGCCTCTCTCTGGTGTGAATGTGGTGGGAGAACCAGAGTTGCTGCCCTCTTCTATTTCATCCTGTACTTTGTGATGATTGGCTGCTGGGACAGGAGAATGTCAGCTTTAGTGGGATATTTCTCTACCTCAGAAATAATGCCTTGATCAGTTTAGGCAAGGAAGTGTGCAAAATGGGATCCCCTAGCAATTTTCCAGTTCACAGAAGCCCATGCCAGGCTTACCTCACTATCAGATGAGATAAGCTGCAGAACACAAAGCAAGGAGAAACCACTTTGTCTTGTCAGGCAGCTTCCCCAACACATTCTCTGGAGTGGGATTCTTCCCTCGCAGCGAACACACACGTCACATGCCAGGCTCTTTCCAGAGGGTGGGAACCTTTCTGCCCCCCCTGTCCTGTTTGGTTCCCAAACAAGTCAGACACCCTGTGAGCGCTTGACACATGGAGTTAGTTGGTGGTCTGCCCGCTGCCTTGCACATGGGGCTCTTCCTGGGGGGTGTGCTCGCATGTGGTTTCCATCTCGGAGCTCTCAAAGCCTCTCACAGTGCCACACGAGCCCCTTTGAACAGCCTGGGAGGAGGGCAGCACCTTTCAGGAGCTGGGGCTTTGGTAGCCCTCCCCTTGCCTGGCTGCACCCCTGTAAGTGATGTCACAGAAGGGGTGTAAGGCATTTTGACTCTTCTTTTGAGTGCTGCTCTTAGCTGTGGCTGGTGAGCAGTTTTAATCTGTAGCATCTGGTCTGCAGTCCCCTGAGTGTACTCTTGCACTGCCAGGCTGTTCTGACATCCCTTTTACATCCACATTGCTGAGCCTCATCTTTTTCCTTTTTTTTTTCTCCTTCTCTCTGAGGTGATGTGGTTCACTGGGTAAGGGTTTTGCACTATGGACAACTTGAGAATATCACTTTTTGTCTGTGCTGCCTTCCCTTCTGTCTGTGGGTAGGATAAAACCATGCTTAACCCAATGTGACCAAACGTTCACTAAATATTAATTCATTAGGTGGTATCTTCTCATCCTCCCATTATGTGGCAAAATGTCAGATAAATGGTGTTAAATCATATTGAGTCCTGAGGATGGCAGACCCCAAGAGAGCTTTCCAGAACTTCTGCTTTCAGTTCTTGGCTCTGTCGTTGTCTGTCTGGTCCTGTTGGAGAATCTCTGCTCTCACTTCTCATCTTAGAGATGAATAATGGTTTTTCTTCTCTCCCATCTGTGGTTGCTCAAGTCTGCCTTGACTTGCTGTTTGTTTACTCGTGCAATGCCAATCACTGCCTGTGCCTCGTTGCATGTAATCTAGGTAATTGCTCTGATATAAAAATTCTTTATAGGGGATGCTTCTCCATGTGAGAAACAGCAGCCCTGAGAAGAGGTTAGGCTTTCAGAATCAGACCTTAGGAAGCCTTGCTGTGTAGCCTGGGTAATACAAATTTTTGTGGTTTTAGCCAAGATGTCTTGGAGCTTCTGCCATACTCTGAAATTACTATTATTTTTTTTTTCTTCCTTCACCCCCTGCTCCAGTCTTGCAGCTCCATCTCATTGCTTCTCTCTGGTTTTATGAATGGAATGTCATGATCTGCATCTGCATAAAGGTCCTTTCATTAGATGCTCCCTCTGCTCTTAAGACATTCATGGAGGTTAATTTGGGGAAAAAATTCTTTGCGATATGTGACATTTTCCTTCCATTATACTTCAGCTGTCCCACATTCATGTGAAAAGTTTGCACAAAACATCTTTTTTATAAGAATATGTACACCCATCACACAGACAAAACTATTACAATGTATTCTTTCTACAGGGGAAAAGCTCTGGCCGGCCAGCCCAAATTACATCATGGGGCTAAACAGTTTGTATCAAAATCCGGAATTGACATAACTAATTTGCAACACTTCTCCTGTGCTTTCCCAATCAACCTTACCAAAAAACCCCAGATGCACAGCTCAAATCATTGCTGACTTTGCCCCTGTCTTCTGCCTTCACCTCAGGGTGACACAAATATTTTCTGCCCAAACCTAGAAAGTCTTGTGGGAAATGGAACCAACTTATTTTAGTTCTTTCAGCAGCATTTTGCTTGTCTTTTTTTTTTCCTCTGTTCCCAACATGTTAACAGATGTAAATATGAATCATATTTCATTCTCAGACTCCTTATAAAAATACACTCAGAACCAAAGTTTGAGTAATAAAAAATTCTGGATGCATCTCCAAACCACAATGAAACACCCTCTCCCCAAACGAGTCAAGGCTTGGCTTGCACACCTCTGTCTGAAAAGGAGAGGAGAAACCTTTTCAATAGCATTGCTGTTTATTTTGCTTTTACAGACAAGCAGCAGTGACAAACCTGTGCATGTGTGTAGCTTCTGTGTGTGTTTAGGTGTGTGGTTTCCTGCCCTCCTTATTTCCCCTGTCTCTTCTGGATGACTGATCAGCACTGTAGACATTTTTGTGGTTTTGATGGCTAAAATGAGCTGATACTCGTTGTTTTCAGTGAGCCTCCTTCCCCCTTCTCCTCCATGCCCCTCAAGCCAGGTTCAGAATTAGGCTTTGAGGTTCTACACGAGGAAAATCAGGATATATTAGTGGTCTGGGATTACATTTAGGCTACAGAGTCTCTGCTGTGAGTGAGCATATCACCCATTGTGCATGGCCTGGTGCTGGGAGTTGGGTGTGAGGCTTGTTTGAATTATTGGAAGGAATCTTGCTGGCTTTGGGCTCACTGTAATGACCCCTAAGAGAAAACCCTTCTTTTAAGCTCAAAAAACCCCCTATTTGCTTTGGTTAATGATCTTGGGATGGATGGGCTACATAGCATCCCAATAAATTGAAAAAGGTTGGGATGTGAATCTCAGTCCAGGCTCCTGTTGGTTGCTCATTGTGTTTAATTGTTTGATAACTGAGCAGAACTCCTGGTACACTTTTTAATATTCAGCAGATACCAGTCACTCAAGTGACTTCTGGCCATCTTTTGGGAATAGAGTTGTCAAGGTCTGGTCCCAGTGGGTAATATGAATGAGACACCCTTCTGGGGAGGAAAGAAGGATTCAGCTTACGTGGATGTGAATTGTACTGTGCATTCATTTGGCCTCGGGGATGGAGAACAAGCCCAGCCCACTGCATTTGGTGGCATAGGCACAGCTATTGATGGTTTCAATTGAATCTTTGTATTCTGAGTATTCCTGTTCTGGGCTCTCCATCCCCTTTTCCATGTCAGCAATACACAGAACGTGGACACCCACGTTTATGGGTTTAGGTTTGATACTCTGAGCTGGCAAGCTTCAGTCTCACCTGCTGAAAATATCAGCTGCTCTGAACAGAAAACTCTTAGAGTGGGCTTAATTAAGCATGGACTGTTTGACTCAACTGGGTTTTGATTGTAATGGGTTATTTTTTCTGGCTACAAGCCAGCGTAACAGAGGTTGTTCTTTAAGTGTTCGCTTTCATCCTCCCTCACCAATACACAAGCATCTTGCTATTGTGTGTGACCCTGCAGCACTGAAAGGTTCTTGCTTTCTCTGTGGGCTTTGACCAGGCTAAATGCATGCCTTGTGTCTCCAGAGCTCCAGGAATCCAAGTCAGTAGTGGGAACAAACCACAGCTATGGGAGGCTGGGCTGTGTAGAAGCACTTCTGAGGTGAGGAACAAACTCTGTAGTACTCCCTCACATAACCTAAGCCTTCAGTCTTTGTTTAGAGCTGGGCTTTTAATTGCAGTGGGATTCAATGAAAACTCTTCCAGGAAGAACCAGGGTATTGCTATCACTTGGCTGTAAATGCTCTTGAGGGATTTCTAGTACATATATCTTAACCAAGAGAATACCCACCCTGCTTCACAATGCAACTCCCTCCCCGAAAATAATAATAAAAAAAAAACCTCTGCAACTCCCTCCCCTGGATTTGCACAGTCAGGAACAATGAAAAATGTTTTCTGCTTCGTTATACTCTTTGCATGGGCCAAGGCAAATGCATAGATGCTGTCTCTATCCATGAGATAAAGTTGTTTTCTTAAAAAGAGAAAGAGGCAAGGCAATCAGCAACGATTCACTTCTGTGGGAAATGTGCTTCTTGGCTTATTTAGAGATTTAATGCAATTTTGGAATATGTGTGTCTGCAGAAAGAAATAAGGTGAGAGAGAGGTTTTAGTCTTAAAAACTTGGTTTTTTAGACATGGGGCCCAGATGTGAATACAGCAGTGTGCCATGTCCGCTGGCAAAGCGAACTGGAGCAGAGCAAATGTGTCCTGCTGGATTTCTTTACATATCAAATCAGTATTCTGGGAATGCCTAGGATATCCCAGGCTTTATGTAATAAACTGAGTCATTTGGGGATTTTGCTGCTGTAATTGCAGAATATTCATATAGAAAGATCTCTTGGAATTGTTTGTTTTGTGCTTACCATGAGCAAACAAGCCAGAGGAGTATGTGGTCAGCATGATGAGGAGGATTTGAAGCAAAGAGAAAAGCCAAAATGAGTGTAGACATGATCAAAGCTTTATGCTAAACACCCTCACTAAAAGCACTTTCCCAGTGTTTATGGGAAATGCGTTTAGGACCCTGTGTTAACGGGAAAAGTGTTCAGCCCAGAGCCAGGTTAAATCTGTCCTTATGCCAAATAAGAATCTGAAAGTGAGACCACCATTACTCCTTTGCTTATCTCAATTCATTTTTGAATGCATGTCACTGCAAAATCGTAGTTTTCTAGATATGGCTTTGATTTTTTTTTTCACGTGTCTTTTTATTAGTACATGGGAATAGAACAAGAAGGGGAAAACATTTGGAGGTTCCCTTCTGAAAGTAATGCCTGGCTGAGCTGCCTGGGCTCAAAAGTTGTCACGAATAGTTTTTACAGGGAAACAGCAATTATTTATTTCACTGTGAACTGGAAGAAATAGCACCTCAGCAATGTGATTCTTAGTCATCATGTTTTGTAAGATCATTTTTTATAGAGCTTTTGTAACAACTCTCTATATCCAAAACTCAGATCTAGTGTTACTCTCATTTCTGTCTGTGAGTGGGTCGATGTGGTGATGAGTTGATTTTTCTCCTCCAAGGAAAAGATTTCTCTCCTAATCTTTTTTTCCCCCCCTCTCTTGTTGACTTTAAAACAATGTTCTTCCTATCTCTATTGGGCAGACAGGGTGTCAAAATTAGGGCTGAACATTTTCCTCTCAGCACCACCCAACATCTGAGCACTGAAATCTTTGATATGAACAGAGTTGCAATATTTCCAGAGCAGAGAGTCATTGACTAATTTTGCAGTGAGGCAAGCCTTCCTTAGGGACTGGTTTTCTCCAGGGCAATGAACCTCTGGAAAGCATCTTCATTAATGATGCAGTCAGGAGGATTTTATGTATAACCCTCTTCATCACCTCCCAAGATCTTCAACAGAACAATTTATGTACTAGAGGCAAAAAGGATTAGGAAAAGATTGCAGTCTTGGGAAAAAAAAAAAAATCTGAGTGCAGCAGCCAGGCCAATATTTCTTCCCCTTTCCACCACTCAAGATGCTGAATGGTTTTAAAGCAGTTTTGTGCAGCTCAGAGTCTGGTTTTGGAGGAATTGGTGCTGCTGGCCTGGGCCTGTGCAGGAGGGAGTAGAGGGAAGAAATGGTGATGTGTTTTGTTTTGTCTTTCTACTGCTTCTCCAGCAAAATTTGTGCAGTAAAAAGTATCCCCCAAATTATAAATAAATTTTGTATTTATTGACTATGTTCCCTCCCTGGTCAGAATACACCACCTCTGGAGCAGCAGGAATTTTTTTTTCTCTTCAGAAAGCTTTATGGAAATGTTTGTTGTATTGGGGATCTTTTGATATTACAGCAAACAATGTTGGGTGATGCAACAGCGTTTAACATTCATTGTGCTCATGAAATACTGATCTTATACCTTGGGACAGAATTTAGTAGGGAGCTTATTAAAATTTCTGTCTGGAAAATCTTGCTCAGCATCTGTTTGAGGCTCCTGTAACTCTACAACCCCATGTGGAAGGAGGATCTCATCAGGGCCACCTTCCACTCTAGAGCTGAAACCTGCTTTGATTCTGCTTTGTTTTTGCAAAGACCACAGGAGAGCAGCTCCCTGCAGCTCCTGTGCCTCACCTCTGTGATGTCATCCCACTGAATGTCCCTGTCTGCAGATGATCCCTCCCTGTGTCTGAGATGTGACATCACTCATCCCTTCCCCGTGTGCTGAGGCTTCCCAGCTCCATGGACCTCTCTGGTGGCACAGAGCCTTCCTCAGTGTGGTTCTCACTGTTCTTACACAGACCTCTACAAGCTGGGAGGACTCAAACGTTCTCTGCAGAATCCCAGGAAAGTGTTGGGAAAAACCTCTGCCCTGGCTTGGGGTCTTTCTGACCTGGAAGGCCTTTCCATCCCTAATACTGCAATTCTATTTAATTTGAAGCACACAAAGATGCTTTAAATTAAACAGCTAGAGGGAGTTGTGCAAAACCTCTTGCCGTTCTCTGGGGTTGCTAATTAAAACATCCATCCTCTTCATTATGAAGCTGCAGGCCAGATATTAAGGGGGGAGGGAAATACTGGAGGGAGGAAAAATATATCCTCACCAGAGTTATGTATGGCTTTCCACCGACTTTCTTTTGCACTTAGAAATGCAAATTTAGGCCAATCAAAACTTTGGACTCATTTTGAATTCCCTACATTGTTCCACATAAACAGAAAATAAAGTATTAAGAGAATATTCCCTTTTTAATGCCAATAATAGCTCAGGCAGCTTTTTCTCTAACAATATTCAATAGCTAACATTGCACTGTACAGCAGTTTCCCTTTTTTGTGGCAGTGGTCTTCTAGTAAATTCCATGTATCAAACTTTTTTTACTCAACATTATGCCCCAGCTGCTGTTTTAAGCAAAGTATTGTAACATAAACACACAAATCTGTCTCTTCTGCAATTGTGAAGAATTGTTGTTACTGTATGTTCTGAATAATTGCACAAAATCCTTCTGCCCTGAAGTGTGTAATAAACACACCAACCCCTTTGTCTCAGGAGAGAATGCACAGTCATAAACAGAGTCTTTCTTTGAACCTGAGCAAGCAGTCTGAAAATAAAGTCAATAATTCAGATAAAGCCAAATATTCAGAGGGAAGAAAAGATATTGGAGTACTAAGAATCTGTCTTGATGGTGGGCAAAGATTTTTCTGGGAATAGAAGCTCTTCAAATAAAAAATTCTTCACTTCCACCCTCCCTAAACCAAAAAACATTCTCTGAACCTATATGCCTGGGCACAGACATTATCTAATTTCTATCATTACGTGGAACAAATGAGACAAATAATGTGTTTCTTGTCAGGCAGAGGGAGCAGAATCACATGGAAGAATTGTGAGGAAAGAAGAATTTGAGAAAATTTTGTTGAACATCGATGAATTCCATTAAACCTGGGGAGGGCAACAGCAGAGTCCTGCTTGCCAGATGAAATTGTTCATTGTAATGTAGCAAGCCTTCCACAGGTGTGAGAGAGGAAAAATTCCTGCAGATTGATGCCTCTTGCACCTGAGCATCTGACTTGTGGGTTTCATTTATCAAACTCTGATAACGTGTTAATAATTTGCTGCCATGGATGTTATCAAAACTGTTTAATTCTGCTCCTGGCCTGTGAGAGCTCCCCAGATAAATGCCTGGCTCATTTTAAAGGTACTTGCCAGGTTAGGTTTTAAAGTCTTTGTCAAAATACAGGTATAAAAGGACACCTGCAGTGTCTGCTGCTGTTCATTTCTCTCTTCTGTGGTGTGATGGCCGAAGGCAGACAGTGCTGACCCACGAGAGGTTGTTGCAGGTGTGTCCAGGTTGCTGTGAAGAAGCATCTGGTCCCCCTGGAATGCTCCTGACCTGTGGTCTGCTCCAGCAGCGTTGGGATTCAAAGGTCCTGAGACCATCCCACCCCGCAGACATGATGTGGCAGCTGAGGGCAGCCCTCTGCTAAATTTATCCTGGGCCACTGGTTCCATGCAAAGGATGAGCAAATCCTGTGGATCTTGAGGTTTTCTGCTGCATGACTTGAGTTGTTTATCAGAACAGCAAAGACCAGTTTGAGATCAGAGACTTTATTTTTTTTCTATAGTTTCAGCCCGTGGTTGGGTTAATTTTCTCTTCCTTGACCCTAAAAGTGATTCAAGTCCAAAACAAAAGTGAATTTTTCATGTGTATTGGTTTAGGGTTAGAAAGGTCTCTACAAAGGTAGGCTGAGTGGCCTGAACATGTGGCCATCTACCTATTCACATTTTGTTTTCCACTGAATTCATCTGTCTTTGTGTCCATCTCCTACAGTTACTCTTTCCTGCCTCTCCTCCCACTCAATTCTATTTTTAATTAATTTATATTTTGCTTAGACCATGAGATGTAGTACAAAATCAGTGAAATAAGAGAATTTCCCCTTGCTATTTTATAGTGATCCTTAATTCTGCTGCAGTTACTTTTTTTTTTTCATTTTGAGGAGCAATTCTTCATTATAACTTTTCTTTTTATTTTGTGAGTGTGTGTGAAAAGGATGACAGTCTCCTTGGTTATTTTCCACAGAAGGCTCATGTGAGAAACTCACACGGAAAATCTAAGCAAACGATAATTCCAAGTTCATCCATATTCATACTTTGATTTTTTTAAAAAAGAGAGCTTTAAAATATTAGAAAGCAAAAGTTTGCAGGATTTCTGCTGGGAATTTAGATGTGTTACAGCTCTGTTCCTAGAAAAAAACCCTGGTTAGCTTGAACTCATAACATCTGGGTTTTTACAGTGGTCTTTTTTTACCTCCTCAAGCTCCTTTCTTAGGGAAACTTTCCACTCTTCAACAGTATCAGCTCTTTTCAATTAATTTTGCTCCTTATTTGATGGTTTGATGGTCCTTAGAGGAATCTCTGATATGTTTACATTTCTAATATTGCCTGCGATTTCTTCAAAGCCACTTCATTTTTCTGAACAAGTGGTGGTTTTGAACTGATTATTCTATGGGAAAATTCTCCAAGGAATATGATTTTTTTCTAAGATACTATAGAAGTGCAGAAGTTGTATCTCGTATCACTCTTAATCAGCTTTTGAGACGATAAATTCAGAATTTTGGAAGGGAGTGGAGGCTGATCCTCTGGAAATCTAGAGGTGACCTCTTTTTGTTGCTGTAAGATTTTTGTGCCATGTGTCTTGGGGACAGTTGTTCTTCAGGTTGTCCAAGGCATCTGGCTACCTTTTGTTTTTCTCCTTTCCCATGAACTCGGCAATATTTGTGTCACGTGCTGCTTAAACTCTTCAGGCATGATTGCCATTTTGGGTTTAGACATGAATGCATTTGTGTTCTTTATCAGCCAACCACATTTGGTTTATTTTTTCAGCCTCTCCTTTGTGGCAGGGGCCGGGGGATGTCTGGAAGGAGGGCGAGGGAACTCTTGTGTTCTCTGGGGCAGAAAACAGGATCTCAACTGCCAGGTGCCTCTGTTCAGCCTCTGCAGGTGTGACCAGAAAGGGATGTTCACCCCTTTTTTTCATGGAGCACTCTGACATTTGGGAATAGGAGGAAATATAAGGCAAAAGTGTCATATAAATGCTGATCACCATATTAGGTACTTCTTTATCATTGAGGGTGATGTTTACCTTCCCTTGAAAGCTCTGCTTAACTTGCTTTCTCAGGGGCTGGAAAATAAATGCAGATTTGACTACTTAGCTACACTACATTAATCTGAATTTGAAGCCTTGAAGTCCTTGCAGCTGGGATGCAGAATGTCTGGCTGGTCTTCAGTTTCTTGTGATGAAATTTGGACTAATTTGTGTGTTATACACAGTTTTAGATCACAGCAGTTGCCTGCCATATGCTTATTCCTGGTGCTGGTATCAGTAATCCCAGTGATTTGCTTTCTGATGTTGATACTGGCCGTCAACATTTAGTGCTTTGGTTTTTACCTGCTGCTGTAAGAAAAAAACATCTTGTCTATCCCAACTGGATTTGGTAAAACAATGGGTAAAATATTGTACCTACCTATTGAGAAGTTATTGATAATTCTTCTGTCAAGATTACTTTTGGTAATTGTCATTTGCTTTTCAAAAAGTGTTTCTGTTTTCTCAGCCTTTCCTCAACTGTTAGGAAAGACAACGTCTGACTTGATAATATTACGACATTCAACTGAAAAGAAGCCTCGGTCCTCACTGATAACTAACTTTCTGCATTGCCTTGGATGACATTCCATTTATCTTCTCCCTCACCCTCCAAAAATATTTGAAGATCCAAAGGGTCCCTTTGGCATGAGCCTCACTGAGAGAATCCATGCAAAAGCTTTCGTGCCTCATGATCTGGCCACAAAGACTGTAGACTTTCCAGTCTCCTTTGCTTCCAGCTATATTCTGGCAATATATTCTGGTAATTACTAACACAATATTGTGTTTGCCAGGATTTTGTAGCACTGGTTGGGCTGTCAGAACCTCCTGATTGCCAAATAACAGACCTAGCAATGGTATCAGGTGAGCAGGAACAGTGCAGAGCCTTTTTGTTTTAGAAGGTTCTTTAGGAACCTGAAAGATGCCAGAGTTTGCTGTAGTCAGAAGTGTCTCTTGAACTCCAGGAGAATGTAATTAGGATACAGCTGAAGGAAGAAGAAACTCCTAAAGCAATTTGGTTTCAGGGCCCTATGTGCTTATGCAATTTCATCGTTGTTTTTGATCGTGTGGATGTCTTCAGCTACAATCAGGTTCCTCAGAGATCCACCCAACCCTTGTTTCCAGAGATGGGCCATCCACAGCTTCCCTGGGCAAACTGTTCCAGTGTTTCACCATTCTCCCAGTAAAGAATTTCTTCCTAATATCTAATCTAAACCCCATTATTGTGTCAGTCTGAAGCCAGTCCACACTGCCCTTGTAAAAAGTCCCTTTCCATTTCTCTTAATGCCCTTTTAGGTACTGGAAGGTGCTCTAACGTCTCCCCAAAGCCTTTCCTTCTCCAGGCTTGAACATCTCCAACTCTCTCAGTCTGAGATCCTCAGCCTTTTGAAGGTCTCAGATGAAAATGAAGTGTTCTCCAAGTAGGAGTACCTGGAGCAGGTATTTTTGCAGCCACGTTCTGTGTTTAGGAACCATAAGACAAGTATGAAAACACTTTAAAAGTCTATGATTTTCATATCTCTGAAGTGTTTCTAGTGAATTTTGGTGAATCAGAACTGCTAGAGTCTCTCACCTCAGCTGTTATCAGGCTGATAGTAACCTAGGTTAGAACCAAGTCCTAATACTCAAATAAACCAGAGATTCTTGGTGCATGAGAGAACCACAAACTGACTTGCAAGCCGGCCAGCAAAGCAAATCCATTTTTTTTCCTCCACCCTTTCCCCACTCATCTGCTCATACCCTCCTTACTCAATCTGATAGGAGCTTTAGCTGTGGGTCTCCCCACACCAGTCAGCAGTCACCTTTCATGGCTAGAGAGCTTCTTGGGGACAAACCCACTCAGGCAGGTTTGTATCAGCTCTCTTAGGGCCTCGTTGATCCTTGTCAGCTTTCAGCTGGTTGGATGCAGGCAGACCAAATCCTCAGCTGATATGGAGGAGCTAATCCCCAGCTCACTTTCTCTACTTCTATTTCTCCATGTTATTATTTGACTGTGGTGTTCTTCTAAAGTGTCTTAAACTTCTGGGTAGTGGTTATTTCAACTGCTAAATAGATAACTTGTTTCAAAACTGAATGCTCGCCAGGTTAACAGGTTTCTGGTAGATTTTCTAAAGGTCTTGTTGGCTCCTGCCGCTGAGTTGAATAGAAGGAGCACCCATGCTTAGTATGGGCAGTGACCTTGAGATGCTTTTTACTTCATGTGACATTAAACCTCTGAAATTTTTGGAGACATTTCTGACCTTGGCCCTGTTGAAAGCCCAAGAGAAAAAAACCCACCAAAATGGGACCTTCGACTGCCTGGACCTTACAACAGGTCCCAAGCTTTGCCCCACAATCCCTGAGCTCTATCTCCTTAAAGAGCTTTTTGTTTCATCCGTTCTGGTCACCAGGAAAGCCACCCTTAAATATGACTGGGTTTGTTATTTCACATTTTTGGTGATAATTTCTAGTACAACATGTCCCAAAATACTTTCTGTAGCTTGGAAGCTCTGCTTTTAGGGTCTGATCCAATACTCACTGAAGTCAATATGTCTCCCTATTGATTTCAGTTGACTTTGGATTAGATCCTTATTTTGGGGCTATAAATACATCACTGGAGGGGAAAATCCCATCCCAGACTTCTTGATAGATTTTTTTTTCCCCCCCCAATTTTCTTCTTTCTCACTCTCTTGTGTTTTGATCAAATGAAATCTGTCGAGCTCCATTGTGTTTCCTAATCTTCACTGTTCTGACAGACTTTGGGCCAGCAGAAAGACAAGCTTAAAATTATGGAAATGAAGTGCAATTTTTTATTATGCTGTCTAAGATGTTTTCAATAAAGCAGAGAGAGAGATCACTTTGCCAGATCGGTGTCATGGTGTTCCAAAGGTTTTGGCTAGTTAGCAAACTTCCAGTAAAAATGCATGTTGCTCTTCAGACCTCTTGTGGGTGATCCACACCTCTCTTGGAGCCTCCTCTTATTGTCTTGTGGCTTCAAATGGAAGAGAGCCTAAATTATTTTGGACCTGCACTAGGAGTTCTCAATATTATTAGTAGCATGCTGAGTGAACTCACTGCGTCAAACGCTCCGATTGCCCCTCCTGCCTTTCATACACCAGGTACTTAAAAACCAGATAATATTGGAGAGGACGTGACTTGATGAGCCAGAATGTAGGTGAGTGTCTGGAAGAGCAAGGCATTTGTGTGAGGAATAAAGAGCACGTGGTGCTCCTGAAGGGTGACAATGAGGCTGAAGCCCCTTTCAAACTGACATCCAACATACGTTGGCACTGGAATAACGCTGCACACAACTACCCACAGGATTCTTACTCCTTTTTCTCGGAGAAAGGGTCTTCCCTGTTTTTTGGTTTCAACCTCCCAAGGATTTTTTTTTTTTAGGGTTCTATCCGTTCCATTTTCATATTTTTATGACACGGAAATTAATCACCAGAAGCTTTGCCACCAGCAAATTATTTCTATCACTTTTTGGCGCTGTTGTAGAAATAATAGACCAGAATACCTGCTAGACAGGGTTTATTTTAAGCATTCATAACACAGGTGCTAATTGTGTCTGTATTTAGTTCTTCTGATAAACATTATTATCAGTATGTCTAAAACCTCTGGGTTTTTATGCATGTGACCCATTATCGTGTTTTTTGATACACGGTTCAAAAAGGAGAAGGTGAAAGCAGAGGAATGTAACAGTCAGAATTAAAAAGGAGCACAAAACAAAAAAACCCGGACATTCCTCTGTCTAACTGCTATGTTGGATGGATTTAAAACAGAATTTTCCACCATTGTCTAGGGAAAAGAATCTGAAATGCAATAATACTTCTGGCACCACCTTTCACAAATAAGGCAACTGCATTCACTTAGTAGGCATTTAAAATTCTGCAATAAGATACTTGTAGCACACTTCAGAGACTGCAGCTGACTTCAGAGACATCCTCACTGGAGTCTGGGAAGCAGCCAGGATCACTGGAAAACATTTACGAAGAGAGCAGTATTAGTATGACTTGTTAAAAAGCCCTAAACAGCCAAAACAAAATGCTCAGCCCAGTGCTGCTCCCCACATCTGTGCCCAGAGGTTCAGCCAGGTCCTGCGTGGCCTGGGGAGGTTTCAGTGTGTCCACTTGGTGTTGAGGAACCTCAGCTGTTTTTTGTGGAAGGCTGGATCTGATTTTGGGCAGTTCATAGCCTTCAGGGTGAATGATAGTGAGGTGGAAGAAAAGTTGATTCTGTCCTTTTGATGCATCCCTGGGTTCCAGGAATCGTCCCTGTGCAGGTGTGGGAGAGGCACACAACATCAGTTTAGCTGATAGGGCCTGACAACATTAAACTTAAGGAGCTGTTGAAAAATCATTTTCTGCACAGTTTTCAAACTACAGAATCCTAGACTGGTTGGAAAGGTTCTCTGAAGACCATCTCATTTGAACCCCATTGTCATGGACAGGGACACCTCCCACTACACCAGCTTACTCAGAGCTCCATCCAGCCTGGCCTTGAACACTTCCAGGGGTGGGGAATCCACAGCTTCTCTGAGTAACCCGTGCCAGGGCCTCAGCACCCTCACAGGGAAGATTTGCTTCCTAATATCTAATCTACATCTACTCTGTGTCAGTTTGAACACACTCCCCTTGTCCCATCACTACAGATCCTGATGAAGGCTCCCTCTCCAGATTCCTGCTAGGACCCTGGAAGGTGCTGTGAGGTTTGCACTCAACCTTCTCTTCTCCAGGCTGAACAGCCTCAGCTTCCTCAGCCTGTTTCCTGATAACTACTCTGGAGAAAAGTGAGGGTTAATTGCAGCTTGAGATCTAAAGATGATATATTTATCACAAGCTTGAGAGCAGAGAGAATACAAAGCCACATTGACAAAAAAGGGCTCGGTGACATCACAAACCCTTGTGACATCAGCAGATCTTCCAGGGTGAATTGCCATCTTTGTGTCTGCATGGCAGCAGCACTGCTGTGAGTACAATGCTCTGTGTGAGAATGTTTTGCTGGTAGCCCCAAGTGGGGAATCAGGGTTTAATCTGGGCTCACTTTGCTGGATTTGGGGTTTTTCATTGAGTCTGTGGGAGATACAGGTAGCATTTTTTCAAGTTCAAGTGGGGTATTGATGGGTCTTTACAGAACTCTGCAGTGAAGTTCTGTGGCTCAAATGTCCTTTTCAGCGGTACTGGAATTCAATTATAATGCTGCATGGAATTACTGAGTTTTTACTACCTCCTGATGATTAATTTTTTATAAGTATGTAAAATAGATGTTAAGAGACCACATTAATTGTTTATGAGGGAGAAAAAAGAGAATCCTTCAAGGTAGAGTATTCCAAGCAAAGCAAAACAACTTCTGTTCATCATCAATCACCCTGTAATCTGCCCAGCATTCAGAGAACAGCAAGTTCACAGCAGAAGAAAAATATTTTATCACTTTGGGAAATTTGGAATGCATTCAAAACATGGGAGAAAATGATGGTAGTGCAAACAACATACAAATAGTGTTTTCAATAACTTCTTGCTGCTTCTTTATGGACCCCTTCAAGGGTCTCCCTCTGTTTGTTTGGGTTTTTTTCCTGTAATACACTGAATTTGTTTGAAAAATATGTGACCATGGGTATTTTGATCCAGGAAATTCTGAGTCATGAATGTGCTCACAAATGTTCAGCCCCTCATGTAGAAAGCTTTGACCCCTCCTAAAAGAATTTGTCATTAAGCAGGGACTAGTATGAAACTATGTAGTTACCAGAGACAAACATCAAGCATTTAAAGATTAAGGTCTTAATTTATAGATTAATCAGAAGCCACATCAAAATAATGATGTTATTACCACAACAACTACTACTACTAATTGATGTATGGATCACATTGCACATGTCTCAAGGTGCTTTGAAACACAGCTGTAAAAGTGACACAAAGCCATAATAAAATGTAATTAGGACAAATAATAAATCTAAAAGTAGTTAGGACAGTTCCACGGAAAATAGCTGTAGTTTTAGGAATCACCTTCAAACAATGATGGGGCAATGGAGCTGAATTTGCTCCAGCTCTCTCCTTTATGTCTGATGGTGACTGGCAAGATTACAGACTTTGAGTCTTCCTAGCAGAAAGTCAAAAAGGATCAGAATCAAAGCAGCTCAGATCCATTCCTGTTCATTTCCCATTTCACAGTTGGAGACTTGGTTTTCAGCAACACTTTCCCTGAAATTAGGTAACTAATTTCCACTGTTCAAGGTCACAGAAAGTATATCCTATACCTTTGGATTAGTGTGCAATAATGGCTTTTTTATGCTTGAAGCCTTGGTTTTCTAACCATGGGATCTATTTCTCCTCTTTTTTTTTCCCCCCGTGTTCATTTTCTGTTATGACAATGGTTTATAAAATGCAAGAACGAGTGTGGAATATTTTCTCTTAATTATCTAGGAAAATGTTGGATACTTTCATTTTTCTTGTTTCATCAAAAGTTCATTTTCGTTTATTAAAACCTCCCAACTATCTTTTACTCTTGCAAGTAAAACTACTTAAATTTGCCTCGTTTGTTTTTGTTTTTCTTTTTTTTTCTTCTGAAGAACACCACAAAAGTGTGGTAAGGTTTGCAACAACATCTTCATAAAAGAGCTCTTCCATTTGATATTCTGAGATTAATTTTAATCACAGTAAATATTTCAGGGCTCCACGTCATCACTGAGGTCATATTATTGTGGTGAGGGTTTTGTCCTGGGTTACCTGTGTCTCTAGGCTGTGTTTTCTGCAGCTCTGTTTGCTCTTTCCACAGCCCTGATGTTTTTTTTGCCAGCTGTTGATAAGGTTGATCCTCTTGCCCTGCCCAGTCTAGCTCAGGAAAATTCCTGTGTTGGGTCACCTTAGGAGGAAAAGTGCTAAGGAGCAAGATGGATGTAGGGATGAACCAAGACCTTGAGCTTTTGGATGCATTTCTGGGTTTTGCTTTGTCGTTCCAGTGTTCTGCCTCCCTTTGAGTTTTATTTTAACGCATCTGATAATTCTAATCTTGGATGTCGAATCTGAATGTGTCCAGAGAAAGAGAAGAAGAATTAGAGTTCAAGTTCATCTGTGCTGTCAGTGAGCTGACAAAGCCAAATTTTAAATACTGAGAAATTTTATTGTGAGCTTTCCTGGACCCAAATCTAAAGATGGCATTTGCATATAGACTTCCAGAAAGAGAAGAATAATGTGCACCAGCGGTTGAAATGGAGAAAATGTATCAAAGCAAAAAAACCGCCAAACTTATTCTGCAATACCTCTTGCTTAATCTGAGCACCACTATCTTTGAATTGGCAGCCTACCTCAGGAACGGAATGAAATCCTTAAGTAACTAAAGACCACGGTAAACTTCTTTCTGGTATGAATGTAAAGGTGGTTTTTTTAAAAAAAATATTATTTCTTTAATATATGTTATCATAGTCACGTGCAGTAAAAATTTAAATAACTGGGACTGTAGTGTAGGAGTATTTCATGAGACACACAACTGTTCCCATAAATAATAAATTTTCTTTAGTCTATAAAAATCATAGTGTGTGCACTCAAAGTTCAAATAAAACTGGGACAGAGTAGTGTGAATGGAGTAGCTCATCAGGCCCATAACCATCCCCATAAATAAAAAAAAAGGGGAGCATGAATGATGGAATTGGAGATATTCTTTTCATAAAATGTCACTTCATACATTTTGGGAAGGGCCATAGCCATGGTAAAAGCCAAAATAGGAAAAAATGGAAGAGGTTTTTTTTTAAATACTGATGTAGCAGTAAATGAACTTCCTTAAAATAAAAAATAAAAAATCAAAATAAATTAAAAAAAATAATGAATTCCAAGTACTTTATAAAGGCAAAACTGGTTCTTGGATTTGCTCTGCTGCTGCTAATGCCATGTAAATTTTTAACCGTGTTTGAGAAAGTGCAGACATTCCAAAATCCAGGGAAGGTTATCATCTCATGCACCACATTCTTCCAGGCTGGTGAAAAAAATGCTGGAGTAATAAAGGTTTATGGTTCAAGTCAGAGACATGACAGCAAATGTACGATTGCAAAATGCCCCTGCTCTTGTGCTGTACTGATTCTCTGTTAACAGACTCAATATATCTGTCATAAGTATCTGCTCAAGCACCACTGCCCAGGACAGGTCTGAAACACTTGGAAATCCATGGAAAAATTCCTATCTGCTCTGCTGAGCCTTCATCTGTATTTCGTGGGCCTTCTCTTGCTACCCCTGTGGAAGGGCTGTAATTAAGATGCTCAAATGAACTCATCAAATAATTGCCAATGATGTTTATGGAATCACAAAATCAACTAGGTTGGAAATGATCTCCTTTTGAGGGCATTGATGTGGTCCTTGCTGTCCCTATGGGAGCTGGTGCCCTTCTGGTGGTGGGGAACAGGTCAAGCCTTGAAGTCATCCAGGTGTCTGTGTGTATTCTGCGTGTGCCAGAAAATAAGCTTGAAATGAGGGTTTGGATTGTGTTAGAAATTGTCTCCTCATTCCATGATGACTGTGCTTTATTTTACTCAATAATTAATTTTTCTATAGAGGGCAAATAAACCTTTCATTGTTATTGAAGTAAATCCTTCTGGCTGAAGTAGAATGGTTTAAAAAAATCAGGACAACCTCAAAACACCAAAAGAAATAATCCTGCCCAGTGGGAGGTCAGCTCCTGGGATGGAGCTGTGTCATCTAAAGGCTGAGGAAGAGATTCAGACTAATCTACCATAACGCCATAGCTGTGAAAATACAGTGATCCTCCATGGTAGAAACATTCCTTGGGATCAGGGAAGCAGATAAAAATAGCTGCTGGTAGGAGTCAAGTGTTAGGCTGCCTTTTCCTGGGATAATGTAGGGGTCACTAAGCTGGGAAAAGATAGAGGGGCTGTAACACACTGCATTAGCTGAGCTGGCCTGTGATGGTGTGTAAGTTCTCTGCTGCTCTGTGGTCAACATCTTCAGTTTCTGAACTAATATTTAAAACTTGGAGTCTTTTGCCTTACAGTCTTTTTGATCCGTGCAGGGTTTTGTGTGTTTTGATTTTTTTTTTTCTTTAATTTCTGTAGATTTTGGTCCTGCAGAACATCAAGTGAAAAGTCTGGTGATTGATTAGAGCTAAACCTGTTTGCCTTTAAGCCTTTGCTGAAGGGTTTGAGATCATTCATGTAGCAGGATGATAATTTTTTTAAACTAAGATGTAGACTTGACCATAAAGATACATACCAGAGTTTCTGGAAGAAAGTGATACTTCACTAAAATCACTTTTTTACAGAGAATATGGTAATTTTGAGAAACAAGAATTTATCAAGGCAAACACTTAGAGAATTTATTTAGTTCTGTAGCATTGTCAATTATAGAAATAAATTGAGAAGAAATTAATTTTGATATTGGTAGAAACTTTTGTCAGCTTGTACCAAAGTATGTTTTCTACTGGTTTATGTATTTAATTTACTTTTTGGATTTCCCTGTAGAAAATTAAATGCTACCATAGTACCTCTGCATTATCCTGGTCAATTCTATTCCCTTGTTTCTCTTATTTAAGACTAGGGACTCTAACTGAAATATTCTGATGTCAAACAACTGATAGAACACATTGGAATCATTGACTTGAGGCTGGTGTTTTCTAGAACTCTGCAGAAGGTTTTGGTCTTAATATTTTTGGGATAAATTCCATTTTTTTCCAACCCCAAAATCTTATATCCTCATCATTCTCCAATCACTGTATTTTCTATTAGCTGTAAAGAGAAAACATGCCTGAATTTCTCTTTGTATCATTATCTATCTAGAACTAGAATCAGATGTTGTGCTTTCACTCCAAACTTGTACGTAGTACCCTTGCAACATAATACTGCACCTCTTTTATGTCAAGATGTCAAGTCTCTCTCTATTTTTACTTTCACCTATATGAAAATGTCATCAGGGCTAAAACTGAGCTGTTTTTCACACCCTGTGCCCTATAAAATGCAGAAACATTACACTCATTAAATTTTACGGAAGGAATTCTTTTTTATTTTGTGGCAAGTAAGATCTTGAGGTGTGTTTTTTGGTGGTTAAAGAGCAACAGCAGCTCAAGGACCAGTACCCCATTCTTGCCTTACTAAATCAGAGATATTCCACTTGTTTTGAGTTATAACTTTGTTTTACACTTTGAGAGTGCCTTGGAGAATGCTTGACTCAAGGAACAGAGGATATATGTACATGTATGTATGCACTGAAAGATAAGAGTATGATGAAACGCGTGGGACATAATGAAATTAGAATTTTTACTGCATAAATAATGGCAAGTTCAGATAAGCAAGATTTAAGAAACTGGAAAAAATACTCAGCATACTTTGTGAAGAAAGCAAAGGAATATCGCTGCAGTGCTATGAGATTTCATTGGAATGCAGTTATGTCAGCTTTTTGTGATGTGGAGTAGCAGGAAAGTTTGAATGGTTATTGCTTGCGTGTTTCTGAACACACCGTATTATTTTATAGTTATAATATAAAAATACCTGGTGATTTAAATATAATATCCATTTTAGGATAAAACATATTGAAAATTATTCCTCATTCTGAATGTTTCACTTATTCTGCTGCCAGGTTTGAAAAATGTAATAAATACTATGGCCCAACCTCTGTTGGGAATAGCAAGCAACAGAAGCCAGCTCTGTGCAGTGTGTTCTTTTCCATTAGAGGGTAAGGAAGAGAAATGTTATCCTGGACCCCAAATTATCCATTGTGCTCCCCACAGGTTTTCCTCAGACTCTGAGGAAGGCAGCAGCTCTGTCACTGTGATGGTCCCAGACTTCTGTGCTCCGACTCCTGAACATCTCCTTGACTTTGGGGTTTATTACTGGCACCATGGAGTCTGGATTTATTCTAACTCCATGTACAAGTGTGCTTAGAATCTCTATTTGCAGTTATGAGTTGAAATAAAACCACTGTTTTTCAAGAAAAATTGCAAAACAATGTGTAGATGACTCCAAAAAATCCAAAACCTGAAAGGGGAAGAATAATTCAGGACACTTGACTTCTGCAGTTGTCAGGTTGATTAATGCAGTTCCAGGGCTTAATTTCAACTATTCTAATTAGACTCTGCCTTTTGCTAGAAAACATAAATAGTGTTGTAGCATTAAAGACTTGGAACGGCACACTCTGAGGAGTTAAATGCCACCCAAATGTAGGAATTTAAGAATTAAGCATCTAGCCTAAATTAAATGTTTCAGCTTCCTTTGTGGTCTCTGTAGAGGGGTGACAACCTTTGCAGCCCTTTGGTGCCATCATTTTTTTTTCTCCTGAATATAGCAGAGCCTGATTCTCTCTCTCAGACTGGGTGGTTAAGCTGTGGATGTGGGGGGCAAAAGGAAGAATCTTTGGCAGATGCAGCAAATGCTGCAAGCACCAAATCAGCAGGGTCTGGCTGTGTGCCGTGGGGCTGGTCCCTGCTCCGGAGGTGGCTGGGACATGCAGAGCAGGAGTTCCCTGCTCCTTGCCTGCTGTCCCAACATGCCTGAGCAGTGGCAGTGGAATTGCAGGTGGGAGCTCTTTGGGCAGTGGTTGTGCTCGAGGCAGGACCTGGAATCTCTGCTCCTCCATGGAGAAATTGCTTGATTTGTTTTCTCTGTAATGATACAATGAGAAAACGACATCTTAAAGAAGTGAATGCATCAAATGCTGCATTTGGCTGTGAATCTGCTGATTTAAGAAAAGTATTTCTAGGCCTTTAAGAAGTTGCTATTAATACCTGATGCTTTAAAATTAACTCAGTGATGAGGGCATTTTTAAGAGTCATTAGAATCTATTGTACATAGAATCTGTTTGTTATTTTGGAACACTTTAAATTGCATATTACTGACCTGGGGGACTCCATTGGGTGCCACTGTAATGTTTTATATTACCTCATCAACCTCGTTTTATATAGTTAAAATGTTATTTTGCTCACAGCTAAATGCCAGGAGCTCTCTGACATGGCGACTGGAAAATATTACCCCTCTGTAACCAGCACAAGGAATTGTTGGCTTCCCCAGGCTTCGCTGACAAGGATCTTACTGCTGGGGAAGTAAAAGGCCGAGGAGCAGTGGGATTGGCTTGGGCAAGTTTAAGGTGACTGGACATTCTCCCTGCTGAGGGTCTGTCCCAAAGAGGTCACTCCCCTGCAGACACGCCGTGTGTAATTGTGAGTGAAACACACTCAGGGGGTTCAGTTATCGCTGCCAAGCCAGGATGAGATACTGAACTCCGTGAGGGGATGGGGTAGATTAGTCAAAAACATTGTGCAGTCATACATAATCTCTGCCTTCACCACGTGTGGAGATAGGTCATAAGACCATGCACATTTCGGATGTACATGTACTGCCTGGAAGAGCACCTCACAGTGTTTACTGAGACTGATTTAGAACACTTTCTCTGACACCAAATACCCACGTTGCAGTTTCTAGAGATCGCTGTGTGAAAGCAGAAATAGGAGCTGGACGTGTGTCAGCATAGCAAAGTAACATGCCTGTGTTTTCAGCTCTCCAGTACGGGCTTGGCTTGTGAGGATCATAAAAGTGCCACAGTAACTGCAGAAGGTGAAGGCCCCTGTTCATGTCAGTGGGAGAAAGAACCCCATCAGCTTAGAAATAATTCCCTCCTCGGTCTGCCAGACAAAGCTTGTGTAACCTTTCATGGTTTTGTGCTCTCTCAGAGCCCAATAGGAGATTTAGTGAGAGTCCCTCTACTGACTCTAGTGATCTTTGGATCACTGCAGCTTCAAATAATGCAAATTTATGCAGTGAGAGCAAGATTCATGTTAAAAATTGTGCTCTGTTCTAACATTAAGTTGCTGGATTTTATGTCATTTAGTGACTTATTAATGCAAAATTCCAGACTGTCTGATAATGCTATTTTTTGGACCTGAAACTCTGAGAAGAAATAGGGATAAAGGGAATACTAAGGCTTAGTTTCTTGCAGCAAAGGTATTCTAAAGCAAATAAGAACACTTCTGCTTTGTAACTAACTGAATGATTCTATTGTAAATTCAGCTTTCGGATATTTATTTTAAAAGCTTCTGCTGCTTAAATGATTTTCAGTCTGTGCTGATGCATTGTTGCTTTATCTCCATAGTTTATACAGCTGTCAGATACCTGTGGAGGGTCCCTTATAAATCAATTCCCCAGCAATAATGTGCAATTGGCCTGAAGGGAGGCTCAGGTCACTTAATCTGAGAGGTGCAAAGAGGCATCTTATGTATTGTTTGGTTTTATTTATTTTTGTAAGACTTAAGGCTACTTGAAGCTTTTGGAAGTAAAAAGGGAGGGTTTAGCCTGAAGGAAACACTATGAACTGTCACTAAATCATTTTGCATTTTCTCAAAACATACCTTTCTTTATTTTGAAGTTCTCCCCTTTTACTCTGGTCACATGTCTGTCTCTGCCAGCTGCTGCAGTTGGGTCTGGGAAAAGGATCTGGATCCTGATTAGGATTGTCTCAGGAAAGCACCACATTGAAGGAGGTACATGCAGAAAATGTTGCAGCAACACCATTTTATAAGTGTCTGGGAAAAGGAGATTTGATCTCTTTATTTCCTAAATAAGTGACTTTGTAATGTGGGTCTGTCTCTGCGTGCACTTATGTATGAGTAAAAGGAACTGAAAGGAGAAGAGGTAGAAAGAGCAGCTGGAAAATTAAGGGCTGACTTTCCGGCATTTGTTTTCCTTTTTATGATAGCATATTTTATTTTATTTTGTTTGGCACAGCGTTTGCTTGAGAACTGCTGGTCAGAGGCAGCATTTGGCTTTAGTGGTGCCGTGTGTGTGTGTGACCATTTTGCAGATGGAAAAATGGAGGCACAGGAAGATAAGACCTGCACAGGATTCTGTGGTGAATCACTGGCTCCACCAAAACTAGGGTTTTCCTTCTTACTCTTAATACTTTTTAGATCCCCCTCATTCCCTCTTCTCAAACTCAACTGCCCAGCAAGTTTTTAAATTGAGGAATGATGGCCCAGGTTTAAAGAATGCAACCAGACTTTTATATAACTTCTGGTTGGACTTGTCAAATGTGTTGTGCAAACTCTGTGTGTGTAAAACAATACGGATGTGCTGCAAAGCTCAGTGAGGTAGTGGGAATCTTCCTGTGGAACTCTCTGGGATTTTTACCAGACCTCACTGTCATATATAAAAGTTATTTCAAAGGGAGAACCACGATGTAAACACAAATCATTTCACATGCATGTGTCGCCGGAACCTTAATGTGCTATGAACTTGAATATCTATTGTTCAAACCTCTCAATGTTTTTCCTTTGTTTCTCTGGGTATTGTTTTTACTTTGCAGACTGTATGTGTGGCTGAAGCAACACCAGTGAAGTGTGTGCCTTTCAGGAACTGAATCCCATCAGAAGGCCACAACTTGTGTTAATTTGGCCTCATAAATGTCACCCTGATACATAGAAAGGACAGTAAAAATAGGAAAACATATGTACTAAACATTAACGTTATTCAACGTACAAATACTAGAATCTATTCCCACACATTGTATAGAAGATTTTATTGTTATCAGGTTTTTTTTGGAAGTACTAGATCCAATGGTGATGAAAATAAGTTCTGAATTCCAGGTTATAAATAAATTCACATCCAGTGGCAGAATAAGTTTCTGTTTTGTGACAGGAGGGTGTTCAGCCCTCGGTGTTAAAGTCCTGTTGCCCTTTTGCCATACTCTATCAAATAGGACCAATTCTCACTTGTGATCTTGGCATATGAGAGGAAACTGGGCTGACCAATGGCAGGTATTGGTAAGAATAGTAAATGAGGTTTTCCATCCTTCAGCATGTCTCAAACACACTCTACTCACTGTCCACCTTAGTGACCTTTGTTCTTTGAGAGAAATTCTGTAGGCTTAGATTATGACATGCATTTAAATACATGAGCATGTTTTAATAGGCATCAAATAACATGTGGTATTAGTTCTGCAGTTTTTATTGTACGAATTGATCTAGCAAAATATCTGAACTGAGCTCTAAGTATGTGAAGTCAATTAAGCTGCACACACACTTGTACTTGAGAGCACACGTGTTCTGGTAAATTAGAAACACAGTTTGAGGCAAAGAGGCAGATCTGGAGTTCGAAGTAACTTTTTTTCTGATTAGTGTTGCAGAACATCTATTTTTTTTTTCTTCTTTCTTGAGGTGCTCTTGTACTTACTGCTCTACTGATTTTTTTTTTTTGCAAGTTTTTGGGCACAAAGGAAGGTCAAAGTGGGAAGGTACCTGCCTTGTAGCTCTGGGTAGGTGAAGTCATCAGGATTCAGTGGGTATGGACTTTGTGCTGCTTTTGTGCAAATTCTGTGCTTCCCCACAGATGCACAGTGAAGATATTTTCAAATAACAGCTTCATAGAAAAAGCATGCAAGTAAATTCAGAGCTGTTCATGACAGCCTGTTTTGGTCCCTGTTAGAAAGCATTTCCAAACTTTCCCAGTCAAGGTCTGTGTTTTTCAGCTGATTTAGTTTCTAGGTATTCCAAATACTCCAAAAATATTACAGCAAGCTAATTCTTTCTGACCTCTGGGGAAGGAGTAGGCATGATTAATTCCATAATGGCTTTGGTAGTGAGTCAGCAAGTTTCTTACTCATTTGGTTTTCATACATACTTTTTTTTTTAGTGAATGGGAATTTCCTCTTGTCTCCCTTCTCACACCTAGTGAACAACCTCACAGCTGAGCAGGATTCTCTGGATACCTTGACCAGTCCTAAAACTCCCATATTATGCTCATCTTTTCCTAGCTGAAGTGCTTGGTCCTAAGGAATGTATCAAAATGTCCAAACTCCAAGAAAGTGCTCACATGTTGAGTCCATGGCTTTCTTCATTTTTACTTCATCATCCCTTGAACTTTAGAGGTCAACCAAGGAAAAAGGTCAATATGTATGTTCTTTGTATGCTTTTAGTTTTCCCCTGAAATAATAGCTTTGCTGTGGGTAGTTATTTCCATTCTCACTTTCTAGGTTGCAACTCTCAATACCTCCCTGTACATTATTTTCTTGAAGGGAAATAATAATCCTCCCTAATGCTCTTTCCTTTGAAACAATTAATGTGAATAGTGAACAGTCTTTGACCTTCATCAGGGGTTCTTCATGGGTGCCCTGAAAGAAGCACTGACTGCAGGAAATGTGGGGATAGTTGCAGTTACCTTCACAAATTAAATTTTCTGACACTTTGATAAATCATGGCTGACATGTCTAACAGCGTTAAAAATGAAAAAACTGTGTTTTCACAAAAGTTGTTCAAATCCAGTAGGCCCAGGGTATGCTCACTAGAGTTCCTTTGTAAATTTGGGTTGATGCTCTTAATTTCCCACTGACTGTAAAGCAAAATGGCAAATGAGACTATACGTTGTGTTAGAAATTTGCTGCTTTTTAGATTTATTTTCAATGTAGTGATTTAAATTCTTATTTTGCCCAAGGGGATGTTTGAATACACATTTGATAGGAAAAGTTATTTGTGATTGACAGCTTTATTAAGCCATGTAACAGCTTTTTAATGTAAACTATTATTTACCCCTCTTTCTGCATCTATTTTAGCACCGGGTTTTCGTAGTTATTGCTTTTATCCAAGTTAATTAGTGCGAGGTTTTGTTAGTAAAGGGCTTTTCCCCCTGCACACTTGGACTCATTCCACAGTGCAAATGATGATGATTATTATCATTATTATTGCTTTACAATAAGCTACAGAAAACCCAATTCTAGCACAAATTCTACCCCATTTGAACTCTTTTCAGGTGTTCAGTCTTTTCCATGCAGCAGGGTTTCTATATGCCCCAGAAAATCTATAGATTTATTTGGGGCTTGTACTTTTCATGAGGATTTGGGATTCCTTCTGGATTCACTGTTAAAGGTTTCTCCACACATACTTTCGAGGTGAGAAAGGAAAAGTCCTCTGTTTTGAGCTTGGTTGCTGCATTCTAAATTAAGTATAAATATTGAGGTTAACAACGACTTGCTTCTGTGCCCATCACACTCCTGGACTGCAGTTTGGAAAGTGAAAGACATTCTACTCACTCTGTTATAGCCACAAGTAGAAGAATGAGAAGGGGATTTCTACAAAAATAGAGAAGCTTTGTAGTTTATTAACACCTTTGTAGTTGGAATGAGGAAAGGGGAAAAAGGGAGAAATGGTAAAATGCTGAATTTCAGGGACGGGAGATTTCTCTAGTGGTAGACACAATAAAAATAAGTTTGTTTAAGAGAAAAAAGAAGCCAAGAGGGTACGCATGCCTGATGCCAGAGAACAAGCCAGTGAGCCTGACACACTGGAGAAACTGTTTCAGAACAATCCATCCATGGGAAAATATGACCTTTATAATATTACCAAGGTCACTGAAACCTGCAGTGATCTGCTGAGGAAGGGGTTCACTGGGCAAATGGGAGATGCCTGGGGTGGGATGCTGTCCCAGGACCTGCTTCATGCAAGATTTTCAGAATTAAATATACGGGGTAGATTTATAACTCGTAGCTTTTTCTCTTTGTTCTCTCTTGCACAATCCTGCTTGGGTATCTGTAGGAAAAAGTAAATCCAGAGGGAAGAAGGAGTTGTTACATTTGTACCAAATAAAAGCAACGTTGGGGGAAATATCCCCTCAGTAGTTTTTAAGTTAATTTCATATTAATTAAAACTCTTGTAAATTTGCCTTTGAAGAAGTTTGGCTGAAGCAAAATCTAGAATTAGGATAAGTCATGGAATCATTTCAGGCCATGAAAGTAAAATCTTAATTTGTATAGCAGAGGAAAGATCTTTCTGTGGAAAAGCCCATGATGGGAAGCCTGTTAGATTAGAAAACCTACATAAATGCAATTTTGCATCCAATACAGAGGATGCAGCTTAGCAGAAGGAAAAAACCCAAACCCTTGCAGAGTGTGCTGTAGTGAAGGGTGATCTGTAAGGATTTTTGGCCTCATGCTTTCTAAGATTTAGTGCAAATTTGCTTTGTGACTCTTTGCTGTGACCTGCAGCCAGTACGGACCTATCAGAACATTAAAGAAGAACACATCTGTCAAATAGAAGAAACCCAGAGTTCCACTGTAAAAGCAAGGAATCCAAATCAAAAGAAAATGAATGAAAAAACCTCAGCATCTGTAAAAAGCAGGATTTCACTCGGGAAACCTCAACATCTGTAAAAAGCAGGATTTCACTCAAGGGAACTATGTGAAAAAAAGCACTTTTATCTGTTGTGAAAATTGCCACAGGGATGGCTGCACTGAATAATTAAAACCTTGCAGTTTTAATCTACTTTCATTATTAAATATCTTTAGCTGCCTGTAATTCAGTGTAAACCCAGAAACATAAGTGTTTGGGTGTATTTAGTCTATATTGGCACTTTGATCAAGAGAGAAAAACATTGTCATCAGTTACCAGTGTGCAAGTTGGATTTTTGGTTTCTCCAAGCTCTGGAATAGCAGATGTTTAGATTGACCTGAGGTTGTTACTCAGATTCCTGTGTTGAACATCCTACCTTGCTCCTCAATGGAGGTATGTTGGCATTATGATGAGGATATTAAAGCTGGGCTGAGGGTGGCAGAGTCTGACCCAGCAGGCTCAGGGTGGGAATTTGGGAAGTTCTTACCTTTCCCAGTGAACCATTGTGGCAGCAGGTCTGTGTCGGTCAAGTAGCACCAGAGTCTCCAAGGATTCCTGTTTAAATCGACACCTTCCCTGTGTGTTAGCATGAGCAGTGTGGGAAAGAGGGCTGGAATTTGGCTTGCAATAACTAGGACTGCTGGGAATGGCATCCACACACTCAGTGGGAGAAGTCATGTGGGGCAGCAAAGCTTTTTCCAAGATTTAGCCCATAATTAGATTGATGAATATTTTAGCACGTGTTTGCAACAGTTTGAGTATAAAGCACATGTCCATCTATTCAAATTCTAGGGATATTTGAGTATTTTCTTCTCTTTTGAATAGTGCTGTGATAAATACAAAATGCCTGCTCATTTCATCAAAGGGGTTTTTGGGTTTAAATTAAAACTAAAAAAAAAAAATCGGACTTATACTCTTCCACTTTTTATTTTTCAAGGAAGTTCCTTGTCAAAAAAAAAAAAAAAGAAAAATAAAAGAGGTTTTGTGGTGGTGAAAATGCAAACTTCAATTATTTTCCTTTGGGACGTTGGTGCAGTTGCTGCCCATCAACCCTCTGTTATCACCAAGACCCACTGCTAAATTCTTTTTAGACACTTCCACTTTTACAGAAGTTTCCTTGCTCTACTTTATCAGGGAAAGGTCTTGGCTTCAAACCAAGAGGGCCATTTGGATTTAAATTTTGACAGGTTAAAAAAAAAATAATTCTCATTTTGAAATACACAAACCCATAAATAAAAGATTAAGTTGTGTTTTGAATAGTGCTTTTCCTCCAGCTGAGGTAGAGGAGCTGGGTCAGTATAATGAGCTGTGGAGATTCTGCAGCTTCAGGGGTGGAAATCACAAAATGTCCTGGAAAAGCTCTGCAGTAACATTAAAATGAAAAGGATTGGGAATTACTTGTGCACCACTGGACCAAGGGCTGATGTGAAATGCTGGTGCCATGAGAAAGCTGCCAAATTATGTTGCCATTTAGAAAGATTTTTGTGAGACATTGGTATCAGCCCACTGATAAGGTATCACAAAACAAAAGCCATCTCCACCCTTTGCATCAGCAGCTCTGGCTCTGTGGCCTGAGAGAAGGCAGCAAGTGGAGGCTGGTGAGCTGAAAGGGAAAGGTGAGTTGCAGGCAGGATGAAATTTGATAAAGGAGGTGAGAGAGAAAATCACGTGAGGATTTTGTTCTGGCCTTTGGATGCCAAGGTTCATGGAGCTGAAATGTGTGAAGGCTCCCACTAGGAAATGAGTGTTTACACCTCCCTAGGCTCAGAAAACTGGATGGATAAGATGCCTTCCTTTTGACGTGAAAAAGACTGAAAAAAGGGAGTTGCTATTTTAGACAATGAGCAGCTGTTCTCTACAGCCCAAAAAGGGTGGGGAAGAAAACATGAAATAGTAGGATGTGTTGCAGTTTCCCTGCAGGTTTTCTTCATGAATCATATAATATTTTCTTCTGATTTTTTAAGCAAAGAGGATGAAGGAATATCACATTAACCTGAGCAGCTTAACAGACACATGCATTCATTCATTTGTAGAATTTTTTTCATCATTCTGCATGCAAACAGATTGACATTGTTTTACTGCTAAGTGTTTTCTTTGCTAATCAGAGTGAGGTTGATGCGTGAAATGCAGAGCTTTCTAGCCAAGTGCTCTTAAAGGAAAGAACCATAGTCCATGAATAATAAATTTTAGGCAAGACTGAAGATGCAAGATGCTGTTCAAACCCCGGGCCAAGTGGTTTCTCCACTTTGAACAACAGCTGTAAACGTAGTGTGGCTTCACTCACAGATTTAGGAGATTTAAATTACACGATTTATGCCTGGGAATTTTGGAGCCATGGTGTTTATATCTACCTTTCCCTCCTCCTCAGCAAAATCCTACCTTTTATCTTTGGAATTTTATAACGATGACTTCCTAATAACGCATAGAATTCAAAGAACTAAATCTCGAGCTTGCAGAGCAGTTGTCTCGAAAATAAGTATGAAGACTATGTTAACTAAATGGTCTGTGAGTGCACAGCCCTGTGCTCATTTTTCTCAGTGTCTTACCAGGAATATTGTTGGAAGTCTTCCCTTTCAGATCATGCCTGGAACAGCCTGAGCTCTGTGTCTCCATGGGCTGCAGGCTCAGTGTCCAAGGTAGCAATAAGTGCCCAGGTTTTTCTACTAGTAAAGTACAAAACATTTGTATAGTCTTTCCAATGAGGTCCCCAGCAGAACTACTGGGTGCTGCACCCTTAGTTTGGCCCTCATTTTGGATCCAGACAGAAATTCCATCGTGTTGGCATTTGCTTATCTAAAGAGTTTATGTGCACGTTCTGTGCTCTGTTCCTCTTTCTTTTTGTGTTGGGAATTTTTGAATAATCAAATTTAATATCCAATTAAAGGGCATTTTGTGACCCTTTTAAAGTTTCTCCTAGGGTGCCCACTAGAAAAGGTATCGTTGGCTTTTCTAAATTGTCGAAATAAGAAATTCTAAATCCTTTCTATTACGGTTTATTAGGGTCTCTGTGGTTTTGGTTAATTGTCACAGTCTCGTTTACTGTAGGTGGAGGAATTTTAATGTATAAACCAAGATGGTTTATTAAATCAAAAATATTTTATGGGAAGTTGCTATGAGCTGAAGGAAGTAATGTAAAATGCACTCTTGGGGGCCCAGCTTTCTTAGTCTCATGTAAGAAACAAAGAAAGAACATCTATAAACTAAGAGTAGAAAACTCTGGGTCACAAACCAGGACTTCCCCTTCTTTTCTGGGTTGCTTGTGTACCAAAACTCCTAATTTTTCATGATTGCCCACAATACTGAGCTGCAGCAGATCATCCCAGTGCGGTGCCTGCGCATTAAGGAATTGCCCTGTCTAATCCAAAGGCGGAATTCAACTCCAGTCAGCCAGAGTAAAACCAAAATTTCCATGGAATCAGACCTGGAGAATTGGTGGTGGTGAATTCACAGTGCTGATGGAGAAGGGTCTGGTGTGACCTTGGCCATGAACACCTTGGCTGAAGTTTGCCATTCCAGGTTTTCAGATCAGTTGCTGCTGATAGGAAGTAATTTGTTTTATCTGGTTTTTGAAGGGCAGAGGGGAAGGAAGGAAGAAAATAATTTACATTTTGGTTTTCTGCTTAAATTCAGGCTGTCAGGTGGCTTTAACCGAGAGCAGGGAAATCCCCACTGTAGGTGCACGTGGTCCCACTTGACCCATTACCCAAGGGGGTAATGTTTGTTTTTCATGCATCCCTTCAGAATAAAGGAAAACTGAGGGAGTTTTGTGACAGCCTGATAATTGAAGTGCACTCTCCTACAGCAGCAGCTTTTCAAGGAGAGTGCAGGTGGGCCATATCTCTCCAGGCAAAGCAAGCTGCCCTTTCTTTTATTTCTGAAGGATAACTATTCCTGACTGCTTATGTTTTCCTACATCTTTTTCTCGTGTGGTTTTTGCTTCGTAACTTTGTAGGTATTTATAGAACCTTCACTGCTGTCCTCTGTGAACACCTCTGAGTTTTATCCTGGAGATTTCCTATGGGGTCAGGAAAAATTACAGTAGAGATAGGATGCATGGGAAATCCATGTCCAGCCTTAAGGCTGGATGGGAAATCTGTGTCCAACCTTGGAAGCAAGGGCTGTTCTGTGATCCCAGGCTAGAGCCTGCTGCAGTGAAGTATCTTTCTGTTCCACAGTGTGTGTCATTTCTTCTTGATATTTTTCTGCTCAGTAGCTGATGTCATCTGCCTCTTTCCTCCCCAATTATGTTTCTAGCATAGAAAATAATTGCAGGGAGCGAGAGATAAAAAGCTTCTGAGAATTCCCATGGATTCTCTTCTGCTTCAGACAAGTAAAGATCCCTCTGGCATCATTGGAATTTTCTTGCCTGCCGGTATTGAGAAGTGCTGAGAACTGTGTATAAAGAAATAGAAAGGCTGCATTTTACTAGTGGGAATTTTAACAGTGCAGTCTGACTCGAGTCAGAGACACTATCTCATCTGGGGCCCAATCCTGCTGTCAGGACAATTCAGAGGGATAAGATCAAGCCTTGAGCTGGTGCTGCAGTGACAACAGCCCTCACACAAAACCTTTTGAAGGGACTCTTTGTGCTCAGCAGGCCCTGGCAGATTGAGTCCCAGTCGTAAGTACAGAGGGAAGGCAGAGCTGGTGAAGCTGCCAGGGTTTGTGATAAACTCAAGGGCAGAACACAGCAAGCTCCCCAGAAATCTATGAAGTGCAGTAAAAACGGGGGAAAAAAGGATATAAATATGTCGAAGATGATGTTTCAGATAGGAATGGGGCACATTGTGTCCATGACAGGGCACCTGGAAGGTTTGATCCTAAAGCTCCAGTGATTTGAATTGAATCCCTGTGATCTGGCTGTGGGAGCAGCCAAGATGGCATTTTTCACCTTCCTGTGGGTAAATGCTGCTGTAGGGGAAACAGATCCACACAACTTTCCGGCAGGATGAGCTAAGCAGGGAAACAGCAAAACTGAGGGGTTTTAGTCACCTTATGCAGGTTTGAAGCTGGAACCAATCACTGATTTCACTTGCAGGTGAAAGCTAAAGGCTTTGGGTTTTCTTTCTTCCTTTTATTTCTTTGTATGTAGGTGACTTCAAAAGTCTCTTCCCTATAGCGTAAACGAGATCTCCAGACTGCTGTAATGAAAACATTGATATCTTTTCATACACCTTGCAACAAAAAATGTCTTATTTACAAGTTGGCTGCTTTGTGCTAGAAGGCCACACGTAAAACATTAACCCCCATGTTTATTATCATCTTGGCTTTGCATTTTGTTTCCCTATCCTCTTGGAAACATCATTGATAAATTTCTGCAGCAAGCACAGGGAGCATAACCCCACGTATCTCTAAAACACCAAAAAAAACCACTAAGGCAATTCAAATATGCAAATGATTCTCTAATTACTTTGTTTGCAGACAGATAGAATTGAGTAGTAATATCCATTAAATCAGTTTGGGAATGTTGGCCCTGTACAATCTACAGTCACATCAGAGCAAGGACTTTGGGTGAAATCAGTCACACTGCAGACACAGCAGGCAGGGCTCCATCCATCTTCTGGAAATCGTAATCCTGTGTGCTAAGTTTTTATGTAAATTTTGCTTGAATTGTTAATCAAATAAGATACTCACCAGCTGCTGCTCTTCATGGTATAATTAGCAGTCTTTAAAGGGAATTCCATAAAAGAGAAAGGCCAAAACTGTAATTATCTCATAGAAGCAGAATTTTTCTCTCATGAGAGCAGATCTTTTTTTCTGTTGAAAATGAATCCATTTGCAAACATAATGATTGTAATTCACATGAAGAAATTAATTTGCAGTCACATACTCAGCTGTACCTGTCACTGCCTTTTAATTCTGTTCCCAGGTCTCTAATGAGTCTAGTGATACATTTTAAGTGGAAAAAAAAGTTCTCAGAAGAGATGGAAAATTTAAAATTAGCTCCAAGAGTTGGACATCAAACACCTTGTTGGAGTTCCACTGAACCTTCCTCTGGTTCTTAGAAATAAGAAATTTACAATTGTAATGAAAATCCTAGGTGAAATTACAGAACAGATGTGTGTCAGGGTTTTTTTTTTAGAAGGAACAAGGTTGTTCTCTGCTATTTTGAACTCTGACTGTGTCTGTGAGGGCATAGTTCATATAAAATATTCTGCTTACGTGTCAAAGCCAGGCTGATTCTCTTATTCACACCATAATCACGTATACAGTAGTTGAATACTTCTGATTTGATTGTGTGCAGAGGGAAAGTTGGGAACTGAAAACATAGATTAAGGTGGATTTTGCTATCAATTCCCTCTGTGAGTGTCAGATCACACCTATACTTGACTTAATAAGGGTAAAATTAATATATTCTTGCATAGCTCAGCTTTATGTGCAGCTGCTACGTAAAGCATAAACCTGATGAGAGAGACCAAGGTGCCAATTGAGGTGAAACCAACTATATCTTGTCTGCAGAGGTTTTCTTCAACTTCAGTCTTCCTAGACAGGTTTTTCAGCTCAGCAATACCCTTCAGATCCTTCTCTGGATTTAGTTTAACCCACATTACATTTGGCAAAATAAAACCCCCATTACACATGGCAGAACCAACTCTTGCTGCAGTTGGGTTCTGCCCTGGAGTCCAGCTCCTCTCTCCCTGTAACACTGCACATCTGCCACCCTGGGGAAAGAAAGGGGAAAACTGTCACATCTTTCATTTTAAAAGTTCATCCTTTGCTGGTATTTTGAAGTTTTTTGGATTTTTTTTTTCCCCTGTCTGAGGTCTGCTGTTCTACATCTTGTGTCCGGTGTTTGGTTTCTACCATTTGACCTCTGTACCATTCCCAAGGAAAAGGGACATGCTGGTGGGACACGTCTGCACCATGTTTGCTCTGTCCATATTTTGTCTTTTTTATTCATGGTAAAAATAATAAAAACACAAAAGGGCTTGTGTTGGAGGGGACCTTAAGGATCATCCAGTTCCAACTTCCCTGCCATGGGTAGGGACACTTTCCAGTAGAGCAGGTTGCTCAGACCCCCATCCAACTTGGCCTGGAACACTTCCAGGGATGGGCCAGACTGTAACTGAGGGGTGATGGATGTTTCAACTTCCTGCAAAGAGACATAAATAAGTGGGTTTCGTTTTTTTTTTTTTTTTTTGGTTTATAGCCTTATTTCATAATTGGAATTAATTACTTTTCCTGGAAGATAATCAGGCATTGAGCAATGATTATCTTGGTCCTTGGTTAGGAGTCTTGCACATTCTGATAATGAGTATCATTTATTTACTTGCTGAAAAATTCCTTTTCAGTTTTTAAAAATCTAAAAGCTGAAAAAGAAACAAAGCAGACATGCCCCACACTCACAAACCCCCAAATCTCTCCATATGGGAAGATTTGTTTTCTTGGGCTGTTTGCTTTGCAAATTAGTTTTCAAAATATGAATTATAGCTCAGGCTAAAAATAAAAGAACAAGTATTTTTAATTTGTTACTGAAAAACATTCTTCTCGCCATAATTCTTGGGTTAAATAATGAGAAGTGGTGATTCTCAAAATAAACATTTTGAAAAATTAATTTTTAAAAAGGAAATATTTATGCCTAGTTTTCCATAAGTTTTTCTGGACCACAGATGTATTTTGATGTAGTGTGTGACGAATGCAAAAAATCAGAGAGAATTGTGTGCTATTTATTTTGGGAGGAAAAAAAAAAATCCAACATCTAGCAACGCAGCAATAATGGCAGATTATAAAAACATCTTGAAAAATAACAAGTCACATGTACTCAACAGTTTTTTTAAAGAAAATATTTCTTGTTTTAGAAGTTCTGTGAAGTTTTTCAAAGTTGTGACACAGTTCATAAGGCACTTACACCAAACTTCTTGTCTTTGCCCTGTGAGACTTTAACCAGAGAGAGATGGATTTTACATGATTTTTCAAAAAACCTGGAAAGATGTCATTGGGGGATGATAGAAAATGCAGTTTGTTACTGAAAGGATGTGGCTTATTCTCTGAATATATGACCAGGAGAAATCTTTGTAGATAAATGTGAATGAAACTTGCTGGCAAAGAGTGTTTGCAGACAATTTTTTTCAGCACTATTTTGAGGAAAAATTAATCTTTCTTAGAATTGTTTTCCAATAGTGGTAGTTTAATCCATTTTCCTGCGAATTCTTTAGATACACATTTCTGTGAACCAGTCCTATCCGTAAGCATTTTCTCCTAAATTGCTGAAGGAATGCGTTTTAAAAATACTAAGAGCAATTAAAGCAGGAGGAATTTTTTCCTCTTCATTCTTGGAACCCCTTATTGGTAATGTCAAAAGAGGTTTATTTTTCCTGAATCTAATGATTAACAATAAAGCTATAGAAACAGCAAGTCCTACCTAAGGGGTCAACAATTAGTGAACTGCGCATAGGTTTAGACAGATGGAAGCAGTTACAGCTCAACCATGGGGCAGGAGAAACTGAACTCAACGGCTGCACTTCCAAAAAGACTGCGAGATATAAAATACTCCACCTATAAAATATGTAATAAAATATTTACAGAATTCCACAAGATCATTCAAATCTCTCAGTATTAAAAGAAAAAATTAAAAAGGGATGTGGGAGGGGGGGGATATATAAAACCTGCCTCTTGCAAAACTTGCTGCTGATACCATGGAAGAGAACTCCATTTTCCTTTTGATTTCCAGGACGGAATGTGCTCTGAGTCACAGGGTGCTACAGGGCAAATGTCCCCATGGAACAAAGAGTGTTCCTGGCAAAAGTGAGAGCAGTTGCCAAGGAAAAAAAAAAAAAAGGCTACACAAAGACTCACCTGGTTCCATTGTGTAGAAGAATGTTGAAGCAATCTTTATGCATTAACTTGCTATCAAAAAAATATGAAGTCTAAAAAAGAAGAAAGTCTTAAGGCCTGTGGAAACGTAACAGTGAGCTAACACTGAGTAATCCTCCTGCCTCTGCCAAACTAAGCATTTCCTATCTGATAGATTAAATTCTAGAGATAAATGTGAAACATCAAGTGCAGCAGCCTAAAAATATCAGGCACTGATTTGAACAAAACACTCAATTGTTTGTTCATACCTTCAAAGAGGTGTTTTCCAAAGCGCTCTAGGAGCTCCAGTCCCTTCCCTAACAGTGAAATCCGTGATGATAATTTAAATGATAAATTATCTTCCCTCTTGCACGCACAAAATGAGCTTTAATTCTGTTCATAGGATACACATTGCAAGCTGTGAAGTCGTTGCTGAAGGTGATTTTTCACCTGTGGCATCGATGAACTGTGTTTAGACGTGAGCTGGGATGTTCAGGAGGAAAGGCTTGCAGGATCGGGATGCCTTGTGAAAGAATCATTTCCTTGGCTGTCTTGTAGTTTTCTGGGAAGTTCAACATCACTCTTCACCAGGAACATTAGTAAGAGTAACAGAGGTGTGTGTGGAGGAGCGGCCAACGGGAATTGCTCCCTTGCAGGTTATGGCACGATCCTGCTTGGTGCGTGATGACAGCTGGAATATGATCCCAGGGAAATGGCTTCTGCCCACCTCCCTCTAGACTCGTGATGAGATTTAATCTTAGTTCCCTTCTTCTTTTGGAGTAGAGAAGGTTGTCTGGAGAGCTCATAGTGGCCTTCCAGCATCTGAAGGGGTCCTATAAGGAAGCTGGAGAAGGAATCTTCGTTCAGGAGCTGCAGTGACAGGAAGAGGGCGAAGCCCAGGCACAGGGGACAGCTTGAGAGTAGGTTTAGAGTAGATGTTAGGGAAAAAAGTTGACTCTGAGGGGAGTGAAGAACTGGCACAGGTTGTCCGGGCAGTCTGTGGCTGCCACATCCCTGGAAGTGCTCAAGGCCAGGGTGAGAGCAACCATTTCTTAGTCTAGTGGAAGGTGTCCCTGCCCACAGCAGAGGGATTGTAACCAGATGATCCTTAAGGTCCCTTCCAGCCCCAAACCATTTTATGATCCTCAATTTAACTAGAATTTGAAATGGAACCTTGATGACCAAATGAAGCTATAAGCAGAATTGTCTCCTTCATTCTGGGACTTTACCTTGATTTTTCAAATGCACTAGTGCTTCAAAACACATGATGCTGAAACCCAGAGTCCCCAGGGTGTTTGGAATGCCTACTCCTGCTTTAAATAAAGAGGAGTGAACCTAACTCTGAGAGTCTTGTTCTGAGTGTGCTCTGTCAAGGAACCCATTGAAAAGCTCCAGATTATCTTCAGCTCAATAATGCCTTTCTATCAGAAGAAGCAGCAGGAATGAACAATAATTGAAATAATAATTCCATGAGGTGTTTAGTTCTGTTTCCAAGGCATTTTACAGGCTGTGGCAGGGAATTCCCACTGTTTCCCTAGACAGATGGATAACAGCTCCAACCAAATCCAATGGTCTCGTTTTCAGTGTGTCACGGCCACCACCCCGTGCCCCAACTGACTGCACTGAGCTGAGCTGCACAGGGCTACAGCCCAGTCAACTTTAGGGTCCAATCCCACAGTCAATGGGAGTGTTGTCTGTTTAAGGACTGCAGAATCTGGCCTGTCTCCAAGTTTTTACAGGTCAAACAACATAAGGGAATATTTCAGTCTGAACCACTTCCTGAATTCCCGATGAAGAATGTAGAGTCAAAATATAATGAATGGTGACTGCATTCTGCTCTAAACAATAGCTGCTATTTACCAAACAGTGTGTAGTGTGTAAATTAAATGTGAGATTTCCCCCCCCGGTCTTTTGACTTCTTAGAAATTTTCCTTCTTAACACTTGGGATTTGGACTGACTACAGAATTTCCTAGAGCTGCATATGGATGCAGTAGGGAAGGATTTCAGTGATGTTAGCCTTCCTTACAAAGCAGATTTCTACATGATTTGAATACCACACACACAGAACATGCACTGACATAACCTATTCTTTTTTTGCTCAGAATTAGTCTTCTAAATTAAAACAAACATCGTGCTTTGTTTCGTTTTTGTGTGCACCCTCACAATCATTGCCTCCCCAGTAGTTTTTTCCTCATTGAGGAAACAAATGGCATGGAAGGACAGTACTTTGATTTGCATGCAAGTCCATTGCATCTCCATGGCATCAAACCCATGTTTACCAGCTTTGGTTACAACACTGTAAACTGTGATATCTATTTTATGGAGGTAATGAGGGAGTGCCCCAAGTGCCTCACAGACAGATTTCTGTGAATTCCTTCACTTTGAGATGGTATCAAGACTGGAGATGCTCTGGTGGACTCTGAGATTTAGGTTAAACTATGTCTGATCAGTTTTCTCTGGAAATTTTTAACTGTTTAAATGTTATAGTCTTGCAGGTTGTATGAAAAGGGGCAATATACTTTTAGATTTAACAGAGCTGTTTGTGTCACTTCACACTGGTATAAGTTTAGGAATTAGTGGGAACGACTGCACAAGCCTTTTACAGACTGAACAGGCAGAGCTTCAGGCCGGCTTTGCACAACTTATGAAAAAAGGTCTAGTTACTTATTTACTGAAGGTGTGTTTCAAAATATTGCACAAAAGCACATAAGTGTCAGGCTAACAGTTGCTTCATTTCATGAAATGAATAACGATTGCATTAATGGGGGACTCACGCACTTGAAGGTGAGCATGTGTTAAAGTACTTTGCCAAATCAGTCATTAATTTTAGCTGCCAAACTATTTTTTGTGGTTTTGGACTTCAAATTGGAATACTCAAAGAGATCAGATATCAGTATCCCACGGGAACAAATTAATACATAGGAATATCAATGTCTTCTTGGACTTAACGCAGGGGAAAAAAACTGAGCTGTAGATCCAACATCTTAGGTCACCGTGAAGGGTTTTGGAATAAAAAACATGCAGGAGACATGCTTTGCTTGTAATGGTGTAAAGCTGACACCATCCATAACATCTTTACAACAAATCTAATTCAACTACTCTGAACTAGTATGGGATTTTAATATGGAGTTTATCCCTGAAAGTGTTCAAGGCCAGGTTGGATGGGGCATTGAGCAACATGGGCTAGTGGGAGGTGTCCCTGCCCATGGCAGGTGGGATGGAATGAGATGAGCTTTGAGGTCCCTTCGGACCCAAAACATTTCATTAGTCTAAGGTGAGTCAGTTAATATTAATTTCCCTCTCAATGTGTTTTCTTGCTAGTGATTAACTCATTTTACGAAGCCTTCAGGATTTACCATTAAGTCAGGAGATGCAATTTTTTGCTGGAGAAGGCTGGAGCCTTCTGTTCAGTTTTTGCAACTGCCTCCTGGCAGTCCTGTGGATTGTAGTCCTTCTAGTCATTATTTACTTGACCAATCTCCATGACTTCAATGAATTTACTTATCGTAAGAAATGCTGTGCACCCTTTGGAAATGTCCTGTTCCATATCCTGTATGGATATGGATCCTTAAGTGCTCTTTCAGAGGCACCAGATGAGTGATGCAGCTGAACTACCTGTGGCTAGCACAGGCTCATGTGTCCCTGGAAAGCCATTCCTTGGACTTTAACACCAATATTTGTATCCAGAGCGTGCAATTTCATGTGTAAATCTAGTTTTTAAGTGTATGGTGCTACTTCCAGACTGCAGCATAAGTTTCTTCAGTGTTCAAAGCTTGGCTTTGAACTGTAATTTGATTTGTGTAAGGGTGGTTTCCAGTTGCAGTGTACAGCTTTAAAAGATCACTGCATCATTGCTGAGCTGCTCAGAAAACATTTAAATACCTGTAGTAGAAGACAAAATAGCAAATTGAAGGACAATTTTAATTGGAAAGTCAAAACCCATGGCTGTTTCTTCAGTTTGCAGCACTTTTCAGGTGAGAAGTGCCACAACCTGTAAAAGCGTGGAGTAAAGACACTTGAAGCAAAAAAGAGAAACATAACAATAGCAAACACTTAAAAAATTAATGACATCTTTGGGAGACAATCAGTCTCTTTCTGCACAGCAAAAAGAAAGAATAAAAGAATCAGTTTGAAATCCCGATTTTCTGACACATGAAAGTTTAGCTTTTCTACGCAGCTTAGTAACTAGTATAAGTGCTGCTCCAGGCACTCCAAAGGTATTTTGGGCTGGATGGCAAGTGGGGTAATTAAAGAGCAGCTATATGGGCATCCCAAATTTATGGAGCTGCCAATTGCATTGGCAGGGGGACAAATCCTTCTCCCACTTTTTTTTTTTTGCTCTTTCATCTCTTTTTCCTCAATGATGGAGAGTTAGGGCCAGAACATCTTCTGGCCCTGTTTCAGGCCTTTTCAACTAAGTTAGGCTTTTATTAACGCCATGATAGGAGAGGAGTAGTTTACCCATAAAATGGTAGCAAGAAAGGTCCTGTGCTTCTTTCTGACAGCTTTGCTTAAAATACATCCAGAATATGAATGATGACAAATTCAGATGAAAATCTAGCATTTTGATGGCTAATCCAACGCTTCCTGAAAGATTGCATCTCCTGTACAGAGCATAAATGGAGTTTACGGACTTTGAGCAGGATTCTCAAGGTTGTTTCTCAGTACTTTTGGTGAAACTGGTTTGTAGGCAGATCTCACGTTGAGTATTTTGGGGTTAGATGGCAGCTTTCCCCTCAAGCCGTGTGTGTGAGCGCTCAGCAAACACAACACCAAGACAGGGGTGCAGGATGCTCTCTGTAAAAGCACACATGGACCACACCGGTGATCCACACCAGCCACAGGGATGTGAAAGGGGAATCATTCTTCTTTCCCTGTAGGTCTGGGTATAGGCACCCAGGGATTTGGCAGGGAACCGCGAAGGGACCGTATTGATGCACATCCATGGGGCACAGATCCGTGATGATTTGTCTGACATAGCTGAGTTATAAGGAACATATGAACGTAAACAGGGAACGTTATTCTTCTCTCATGTTATTATTTTAATATATAGCCAGCTAAATATGTAATAAAATACCCAGCTTTGAAAGTTGTTTGTTTTCCTTTCCTCCTCATATTAGGCTTCATCTGCTTGTGCAGCTAATTCTTTGGGAAGGATTCTCCCCCACATTAAATTTTATAGGTCATTTGATGCAGACTTGCTACATCAGAGACATATAACAACATGAAAAAATCTAGTGTTTTAAAACTGTTTTCTTATTTAGAGATTTTTTTTTTTGCTTTGTTCTCATGTAGCAGATTACAAACAGAGGTTTTATTACTTTATATTCCAAACAGTAGCAGATCTATAGTGGCACAGTCTCCATACCAATTTTCTGTCTGCTGAGCTCATCTGACTTTTCTGAAGTGCCCATCAAACAATTTATCCAAAGAACAGAATATTCAATATATGCTACATTGCTTAAGATCTTTGATGCTTAATCAGCAGAAGTAGCTCTAAAACCATTTCTATGATATTGCCTTCTAAACTCCTAGTTTGTTGCAGCAATGGTTTCAATTAATCTGCAGTTATCCATTAACATGCCATGTGTCTCTGATTAAATGTAGGCTTGGGTTTTTTTCCTAGGGACTGCATTTCACTGTGCCATCAGTACGCTTGGTGTCATGTGGGTTGTGGAGTGGGAGCAGGAGTTGAAATAGGCTGGATTGCCAGAGTCTGCTCTTGAATTCAGTGCAGTTAGATCAGGATTTTGCTTGAGTTTTCCCCATCTTCTCATGGACACCCAGAATCAGTGCTGGTGCCAGCTGTCGGCATAATTGGGGACAGGAGGGACTGTAACCTGTGTCCTGTTGTCCCTCTGGTCTTTGCTCCATGGCACGGGTGCAAGCTGAAGCACTCAGATGCTGGTAGTGCTCTGCTGCCTTTCCACAGTCCCACCACTGCAGCAAAAAAGAGAGACCAGACTTCCCTCAGTCACTGGGGAGGGAAAATCTTCACACCAGGTCAGCCCATTGCACCACGTGAATAATGGGAGTGTGTCGTCTTGATTCTTTAGCCTTCTGATCTTGTTTCCATATATTTACTGGAGATTTTCATGCATGTAACATAAATAAAAGTAGATTGTTTTTTCATCTCTCTCTGTGATGGACTGCTGATTCGACCACTGGGGTCAGAGGGGTGTTCCTCTTACCTTCCAATCTTTGTTCACGTTCCAAATCTTATTTAAGCCCCAAATCGTAATAAACTGCCCTTCTTTTCCTCACTTCAACCTGATGGTGAGTGTGGTCCTTTCATGTCGTAAACTGCAACAGGAGTGTATATTTCTACATGCCTTCAGGTGCTGGGACTTTGGAGAGTTTTGTAGAAAAGTTATCTTTCATTAATTCAGATTTCCTGTCTGAGCCCTCTTCAAATACTTCTAAACGATTCTTGGAATGACAAAGCAAAGTTTCTCACATCTCTACTGAACCTACAGAGGTGACATGTTAGGAGGCCTTTTGTGGATTTTTGGTATAACATTTCCAGTGTATTCAGTGTATTAATCTGGCTTTAAGTTTCCTGGGGATTTCCATTAATGGTTTTCAGGTGCCTTTTTTTTTTTTTTTTTNGGAGGGCATGCATTACAGAAACTTATGCTTTTCCACAGAAGCACAGAGATATTTAATTATTAGAGTAATAATAGCCCTGTATTTCCTCCTTCCACGGAATGCCATTCAATAAAGGAAATGGCTCTCTTGGTCTGCTGGCACCAACACTGGTTCTTTCCTCTCTCTTTTGCTCCAGAACGCCACAGTTTTTACAAAAGGCTGTAATTTTGCTGAAGCCTGACCTAAGACTTGTTATTGAACATTGATATCTCTTTGGACAGAGAGGTTTCCAGAGAGATGGACATTGTTATTTGAATATTTATGTTGATTGTCAGTTCCATTATAATGGATTTAGGAAAAGAAAAATTATCTTTATTCAAATGATAGTTGGAGGTTGTCCTGTAACATTTATTCTCCAGGCTTTGTACTGCTCAGCCTCTGGGTACTTATGGGAATGTACCAATCAATCTTGTCTCACAGTTAGCTGGATCAGCCTCAAAATATCGCTGCCACCAAACTCCTCTTCCTGCCTTCCTGTAATCCATACAATTCAACTCTCCTCATTCCCTGCTGTCAAGACCTTTGAGCTTTATAGTTGGCACGCTGCTCTGTAGAATTGGAAATAACCTCAGTTTATATCCCAGCCTTTACAAGTTAGAAATGTGTGATGATGTGGGCAGTTTTTTCTAGCACCTGCACAAGGAGCAGTGATGTACCTATATGGGTGTCTGCTGTAGAAAAATGAGGGTACAGAGACTGAAATGCCACTGGACATTGACAAGAGAGATGTTTAATCAATCATTAAATGACATCCTGCTCCTCAAACCAGAAATAATTCTTGTCTCACGCAGGTGGAAATTGAAGAAGATTAAATGAACTTTCCAAAGCCATTCTGGGTGCAGGTATTACACTGAATGTTCTGTTCAAGGGTACAAAGTTCTGCCAGAGAACCAGGCTTTTGGAAATTTGCCCTGAATTATTCGACCATACACTTTGTCGTAGTCAGTGCCAGGCTTTAGATTCAGAGTCTCTCTCATACAAATGGTGGCCAACACAAAGCTCAGTTCCTTTGATTGAATAGTCTACCTGCAATAAAATTCAGATTTAATTCTATAATAAATGACATCCACTCTTAGAACAGTAGCTGGACTGAGAAACAGAGACCTGTGATTTGAGCTGCTGTCTGCTTTCCAGGATCTTGCTTCAGAAAAGAGCCAACAAATGGATCTCAATAAATGGAGTCGAGACATAAATTTCTGAACGTGGTCTTCTTCAGGGTAGACATATGTGTTTTATGTGAAACACATGAGAAATGTTGTCACAGAAATTCCAAATGGACACTCCATACACATAATTTCCCACCTTGATGTACTCTGCTGCACAGCAGCTGATTTTTGTTTGAAAAAGACCTTTTATACTGAGGGTCTTTAGTTGACTGGAAGTGGTAAAACTGGTTCTTGGCTAGCTGTTTTGACATGTGGCAAAAATGAAGAATAATGCTTTATAATCTCCCTGGAGTTTGAAATCTGGTTAACTGGAAGCCCTTAGTATTTTCAGGTCCTTGGACGGCAGCCACTGCAGTTACATAAATGCAAAATATTATTGGAATAGGTAGTAGGTGTCCTTCCTTCCTTAGGAATTGCCCCACTTAAAACCTCAGTTCCTGTCCAGTCCCAAAAGTTCTTTTTAATCTTGTTTTTTTTAAGCTATGACTCAGTTCCCCTGCCTTCTCCTCTTCTAGGTTGAATCCAAGGTTGTCCAATTCTTTTCCCTACATGGCCCGGAGCAGTGGATATGATGTATTCTTGTTTACACTATGCTAAAGCAGAATATTTCTGAGATGTTTACAGGTACTTCCTGCCCCAGAGGAAGAATATAGGATTTCCATCCTCCTCAGCAGCAGTGCCTTGGCCTTACTGGAGCCAAGGAACTCAAGCTGTGTGATCTCTCCCTTCCTGTTTCTTTTACTTGACGCAACGTGGTCGAGTTGTTTGATGTCTAGAGTGAAGGATGCAGCAACTCCAGCTTGCTAAATTCACCACTTATTTCCTTTATTATGTTCCCTACTAGGAAGTTGTGAGGATTAACCTTTTTTTCTTTGCAAGTTAAATGAGGTCCAAGACACACTTGAAATACTTAGCAGCTTTTCTCTTTCGTATCAGGAAACCTGGACTCTTAAGGCTGCCTGTCTTCACTTTATGTAAGTTTGGGGGACAGCTAAACATTTCCAAACACTTTAGTGTCTCTTCCTTCGGGGGATTTTTTTTTCTTTAACTCTTACAGGAGACTACTAGGTGTGGAACTGGCAGCTTAAATACTTAAATGCTCTGTTTGGAATTTCACCTCGTATTTGTTTTCTGCTTAACTTCTTTGCAGAAGAAGGTTTCTATGTCCATTATTTGTAGGAAATTTTTTGACCCCTTCTCAGACTCTATATTATTCTGTTTGCTGTTGCTATGCAGTGCTCTGGGTCCCTATTTCTCGCTGTAGACCTCCTCATCCTGATAAATATGGCATTTGACTGATCCTGCCCCACCCACCAAATCTTGCATCTCAGCCAAAGAGCCCAAGGATGCGAATAGCAGGATGTGGCTTTCTAAATACTGAGACTCTGTGTCAAATTATTCCAGGCTAATGACAAATATTTTCATTATCGCTGCTGCAATCATTTGCCATCTGTGGCTATCGTCATCCTCGTGGCAGCCCAGCACCATTCCTGCCTTAAAAGGAAGGTTCAAACCTCAGGTTTGAGCAAGAGGGGTGGACATATGGGATTGAAGAATCAGTGTAGGAGTTGGCTTATGCATTTTTAATCCCATCCTGCAGCAGTGAAGGGATCAGTCCATGCAGTCCAAACCCATTGTCTTCCTGGTGTTTGACATTCTTGTGCAGGTAACAAAGAGACCAACATAAAGCTCCAGATTTACCTCCGTGTTCCTCCCCTTAGAGCTGCAGTGCTGCTGCCTTCAGGGTTAATATATCTCAGGGGAGTATCCTATTAAACATGGGCAGTACCAAATGGATCACTACTTCAGCAAAATCAGCTCCTGTCATTGTATCCGTATCTATGTCAGCTTTAGGAATGGGATGCCCAGACTAGCACTGCCACAAAAAAATACCTCTCAGTTGTGAATTATGGCTCTGTGGTATAGAAACAGTGTATATAACTCAACTCTGTGGAAGAGTTGTTTTGTTGCACCCCTGCAAAGCGGCTCTTGCATGACACATCAACTTCTTTTATTGTAAAGATAATATATTAAGCTGACTTGTTTCTTTTTTTGAGTGACTGCCTCAGCCACGCCTTACCTTGTGTTAAATTTGGGTCAAATCTTTGATGGTGTTTCCATTATAATTAAGGAGTCCAAATAGGGCCTGAAACATTGTTCTACATGTTTTCTGATTGTTTTTTCTTATCTCAAGCATAAAATAGATTGCCCTGATATTTCCAGAAAGTCTTTCTAAAGCCAGACAGAAAAATAATAGAGTATTTGATTTTGTGTTTTGGACAGAGATCTAAATGTGTGAGCTTGAATACTTATATGGGTGTGATTTTGGTTCAGTTTCTTTTGGCACTAACACCAAAATATTTGGATGGTTCTACTTAGAACATTCTAAAGGATGCATCCCTCTCCTCAAGTCTGAGTGCTTAAATGTCTTTTTTTTGTTTTCATAGAGCTGACCTATCCAAGCTAGTTCACGTTCCCTCTGGATACTGAATAAGATATTTAGAGCACATTTCAAGGCTACTAGGAAGAAGTTGATGGTGATTACATCTGATGTAAAGAAAATAGCAAGGTCTTTAGCTTGCTGCCTGTAGCCCTGTATTAGTTTGCCATACTGCATTGCTCTGGACTCCATATTGTAAATTGCTCAACCCTCTTCCAGATTTTATTTCCACCAACGTCCTTAATGGCTGGCATGGTGTTTGCATACGGGTGTCAGGATGATGGATAACTTGGAACTAGTTTGGAAGCTATTTTTTCAACTGAGCCTTAAATCAGGCCTGTTAGGGCAGCCCAATTTCCCTCTGTGATGATAGCAAAACATCCTCGATAGGCACAGGTTCAGGTCCTAAGATTTTTACTGCTGTTGGAGAAAGATCTCTTCAGCAAACCCTTTTCAATGTTTCAGTTGGTAGAACTGAGCTGAATTTTGCAACAGCACTTAAGTGAATCCTGATGTTCTGTTTGGGCTTATCTCTGGCACATTTTCCATTTTTCGGAAACCTAGAGGAAAAAAGCAGCATTGACAAGAGCGCAAGCCTTGCCACGAGTTATGCAGAGTAAAAGGTGAATGATTCAAAGGAAATCCCAGTTGTGAGGGTTTTCCAATGTGAAAGGAAAAGGAAGATCCATTTCGGTGTCTAAGGCAAACTACAGGATCCTTTTTTGGGTGTTTTAAAGTCGTGTAGGTGGGATGGCTCTCAGGGCAGCATGGCGTCTTGCACAAATATAGAGCTTTAAATGCTCCTAAATCTGCTGGCTCTGTGCTGAGGGCCTGCGTGCAAGAATTTTTGGTCTTTGCGATGAAAAAAATAGTGTCGCCATAACTTAGGAGAAGAGCCATAGCCACGATGAGACAGTATTAACTGTTAGCAAAAAATGTTGGATTTTATGACTTTCTTCCTCATCAGCATTGGGAGGTTTGGCTCGGTGACACTCAACACCACAACACCAGAGATGGTCCACGGGTAGAGGATGATGTCTGATAAAGGACAGGCAGATGGTGGCAGTGGAAACAGCCTCTGCGCAGGGGGACCTTGGGACATAATGAGATAGGACAGGTTTCTGTAATAGGCAAATTAAATACGTTCTGAATTAACCAAATACCTGCAATAGTGTTTGCTTGATCAACAAAAAGTATAACCTCCCTTATCTGGTAGATATTTTCTCTGTGTTTTCACATCCTTTGTGGCTACAAAGTGCTTTAGGATGGCTCCTGTGGCAAGCCTTCATTAACTGCATCAACGGGCAAAAAATCAGCTTTCCATCACTTAATTACAAAATACATCACAAAAATCTTTAATTTTTCAAATAAAACTGAAGATTTTTTTTTTTATGCTGTTGTTCCCATTAGTTCCCTGCAAAGGGGGTGAGGTCTTGGCAATGTAATTCTCCATCTGTTTCTTACATGTGAATGCAGTGGTTTCAAAATCCATAATGTGAGGGACCTGCTTTACATTCTGCTCACAAATGCCTGAGTAATGCTATAAAAACGACGTGGAAAAAATAAGCTTCTTTTCATGCTGATGCACTGTAAGTCAAACATTTGGATGGATTCTGAGGTCAGAAAGGACCATTATGGTTATGGTGCCAGACCTACAGGCCATAGCATTTCACCTAGTGATTTCCATATGGAGCTGAAGGACTAGGAAATACTTATTTAAAGGAAAATCCACTCTAGTCTTGAAATGTACCAATGCAGTTCCTCTAAAAGGGATCTCTTGAGTGTGATTTTATAAAATAGTACAAACTGGGAGCTTTTCATGTGAATTTAGCAATAACAAATTTAATAAATCATTGTTAGGTGTATCTTGTGCTACATAATAAGATGGTGACAAAAAACAGGATGGAAAAAAAAAAGCTTTAAAATCAGAAATCTTAAAGCTACAGAATATTGACCTAAGTCTAGACAACAACCAACTTGAAATAAGAATGAAGGGCAACTGGGAGCAATCTGCACCTCCTTTGTAAAGGCAGAGATGGCTCTGAGGTAATGAGAGAGCTGACATATGATTAAGAATTGAAATATATTCAATCCCTTTTTAAGTAACATAACTAGGATTCAGATGTGTGTATATTTTCAGAAATGCTATCTCCTGTCCAGTGGCAATACTCTCAAGTGTGATCAGAGATTATCAAGCATGATTGATCAAGACATTCAGATTCTATGGCTCATAGATGTGTAGAAGAATTCCCAATCTCTTAAAATTCGCCAGCAGCTTTGTCCTGAAGTGAGGCTCTTGCCACAAACAGTTAGCTGTATTCAAAGACTAAGTCTTAAATTTTACACTCCTTTGAGGGATTTCTGTGGTTCCCTGGCTTGCTGGTTGATATTGAACACAGATAGAGACAAATGCAGCTGCAGTGTGTCATAGATGTCCAGGTGTTTTTCACATGTTTGAGTCCTTCTTGAACAATAGGCCTATCGTTTACAATTTATTTAATGACTAAAGAGTGGATTGGAAATTAGTGTTATAGAAGCTCAGAGCAAGAGGTATATTCTAATCCAAAGTGCCAATGATGACAGATCCACGTTTCCTACAAAATTCAGCTGAAGAGATGACAAAATACAGATTGCTTCCTAATTAACACCCCTTAAAAACACCCACCTTTTCTCCCTTGGAGGATGAACACATTTCTGAAGAAACTTGGGCAATGCCAGGCTTTGTATAATCTCTCCTGATCCATAAAAAAATGCAATAAGGTTTTTGGATGGAGGAGCACTCCAACTTCTGTTTCGATTTCTGTGTGGTAGGTGTTGTTGCCTCCATTAATGTGACTCTAAAGTTACTCTTCAAGCACTTTATCTGGCAGTTTTATGGCCAAACACACCTTCTAACTTTCTGCAGAGTCAACATAGCAGGAGAATTTGGCATTCCTGGAAAAACCTCTCTGAGCCCACACGGGATAACTTTCTGCTTATCTTTGACAGAGCAATCTAATTGCAGGTTATGGCTTTGGATTCTGGTCTGTTTTCTTCCCATCCTTATCCATCTTGGACAAAAGCAGGGACTGGCCTTTCCTTGGGATGTTTCTGACTAACAGAATTTCTAAGAGAGATACCAGAAGACTGCAACATGCCAGTGATTATATTGGCGTGCAATAATTGGGAGAGGCTTTTTGGACTGTTCCAAACAGCTGCACGGGACTGGTCACTGTGCAGGGTGACACTGAATGAGCCTTGCAGGAACTTTCCATCTTTGCTTCTGCTAAACAAATGGTCCCTCTTCTGTCCTGGAGGATGTGGCCCTTTCTTTGGGGACAGCTATGAACCTTATTAAGCTCATTGCTGTAATCATTTCTGGGGGAGCCCACAGGCTAAACATAAATTGCCTAAATATATGTTGTGTAATTATGCATTGTGTTAAGAAAGACAGAAAGGATTAAGGCTTGTTTTATCTCCTCCCCATTTAAAATGTTTAAACATGAAATGTTGCGATGGCTTTTTCAATTTCCAAGGAAGTTCTTGGGTGTATTTTTCCCCCTCTTTGCTTAGAGAGCTCCCTGCTGTCCTAGGCAGACTCTAGATGTCTTTTTATTAATAAAGAGGCTTCCCCCTCTTAGGTTTCCTGGGAATTGCAAGGCATTTTCTCATGAGTTTTTGTGACATGACATTTGACAACATTAAAAAAAAAATACATATATATATAAAAAGCAGCCATGTGTTCCTTGGCTTCACCCTCCGTGGCTGGTTGCCATATTCGTTTGTTGGCCTGAAGAGCTGCTTGAAGGACACGACGAGATCATAGAAATCCCCTCTCTGTCACGCTTCCTCTGGGAAGAAGTCCTTTCAAAGCTAAACCTCTCAGAATAATTCAAAATAGATGAATTTTTTCAGCGAATCCACCCTTTTAAATGGAACTCGCTGTCTTTTCTTGGGGAGGAAAAGTGACAGCCCCTTAATATCTCCATCCTCATTACAAATATTTGTGATACAGGTCTTCTTTACAGCTGGACTAACCCCTGTTACTTTTTTATACTCTTCTTCCTCTAATTGCCAGGAAATCTTTTATAGCTCTTTGAGAGTCAAGCACTAGGGTTTTCCCAAACAGAGCTGTGCCAAGATATTTAGACCCTAATTCCCCCCACGTTATGCAACTGTTAATTGGGAAAGATCAGCAGCAGACAGCTCGCTGTGGGACATTCAATCCCCACTTCTTGTAGCAGCACGTTTAATCTTTGGGAGATGGTTCGTGGACTCTCTGCTTGCAATACTTGGCAGTTTCCAAGCAGTTGCTGGGCTGGGAAGAAGTATCACTGATTGTCAACCTCAAGGGTTTAAGCAAATATGCCTGAAACGTCTATTTGTGGAAAGAAAAACTCTCAGCATTCTTACAGCACCAAGTCCTGGGAACGAGCACGGATTTCAGAGATCTACACCAGCATGACCCTGAGCATCACAGGATGTTTCTGCAGTTTGTGTTAGGCAGAGACGTTAAATCTGTGACTTTTGTGTACTACAGTCACCAAAAGGTCCTTGTCCGGGTAACTGTGTGATTGAAAGAATCGAGAGGAAAATGTGAAAGAAACAGCAGAGAAGGGATCTCAAAAATGACTGTCAGTGTGGGAAGGGAGGTGTCAGAGGATGGATACAGGCTCTGCTCCATGGTGCCAAGCAATAGGACAAGAGGCAGTGGGCAGGAACTGAGGCACAGTAAGTTCCTCCTGGACATGAGGAGGATCTTCCTTACCATGCAGTGACCACACATGGAATAGATCACCCAGAGAGGGTGTGGAGTCTCCCTCACCGGTGATATTTCTGAACCAGCTGGACACAATCCTGTGCCATGTGCTCTGGTATGACCCAGCTTAAGCGGGGAGGTGGGACCAGATGACCCACCCTGTGATTTTTTTTTTTTCCAAACTGACCCATCCTATGCAAGAGAGGTCCTCATATGGCCAGCTGCAGGAATAGCAGGGAATGCTGGTCCTGCAGATGTAGAGGAAAAGGAAACAGAATGAGTCCAACAAAGCCAATTTTCCCAGTTGAATCGGTTTGATAGGTCACTGTTTTATCTAGACTAATGTAAAAATGAAGCTTGGTGAACCTACAGTGTCGTCCAAGATCAGATCCTGGCTCTAAGTGTCCATCTGTGACTCAGAGTAATCTTCAGCTTTGTAGATGGCCTAGACACCAATAGATTACTGGAATAATACAGAATGTGTAAAATGATAAATCTTCCAGAAAATGTGCATGTGTTTTGGGATAAATTCTCTCCCAGTTTTGCTTCAGCTCTTCATCTTCTTTGCACATCCATCAGCATCCATTCCTACATCCCCTTCTGTGACTGTCCTCTGATGCTTTTGGATTTTTTGCAATATTGTCACAGCAGCTGGTAGCAATAGTATTGTGAAATCTCCTCCCACCAACTCCTGCACAGCCCTAATGCCCCTGTTCTCACTGGAGGGATCATCTACATGATTCCATCCACGAGGGAGTGGGATCAGGCTCCTTACTGTGGATGCAATTGTAAATACGTTTATTTTATTTTCCCTTTATTTAGAAGTGACGTAAAATATAAATGGGAATCAGGTCTGTGGTAATCACCTGAGAGTTAGAAAAAAGATTCTTTTCTAAATTGTGATCTTATTTGTCTGTCTTGCTGAAAAAAGGAGTCTTTGAGAGCTGGTTAACTTTGATTTAATTACATGCCTCTAAGGTTCAAATAACTAAGTGGAGTCAAATTAAAAAAAAAGAAGGAAAATTAATAATAATAATAAAAATCTTTCCATGTCTTGCTAATTGAAAAGAAAAAAAAATCCCAAGGAGTGGTGGCCTGAGGGACGCAGCTTCAAAACCAGTTTCTGATGTGACACAACCTTTCCTAAGCACATTCAGCTCTGCTGCTGCTAATAGCATCAAAACTGCTAAAATGGATTCAAGGGCACAAACTGTTGTTGCTACAGAAATAGCAGCAAGCAAGTAATTAAAATGCACAACTTTCTTAGGGGAATGGAAAGCATTGCAAGATGCAGATGTAAGTCATTCTTCCTAAGTGCAATAGTCCGTGTTTAAAACAGATTTTGGACTTGAAATTCATCAATCTTCTGTAATAAAAGGAGAGTGGGCTTCGGTATTGAGAGCCTGAGCTATTCCTTAGGCTTCACTGACAAAAACCAAATGAAAACCAGGCAGGAACTCCTCGCTGAAAGTGAGTCCATCTGGGGCTGGGAGGTAACAAGAATAGTCTACATCATGAGGAAAAGCTGAAGGCCAGCCAGGACATCAACAGGTAGATCGTGTTTCCACAGCAAAATTTTTGAGTCATCAAAACACTTTCCTCTCCCAGAGAGAAGATTGGACAACAATATCACCACTCGCTGTTCTTTGGAATTATGACCAAAAGCTCTGGGGACTGACACATATCTGATACACAGAAGGGAAGTATGTGCATATCAGCATCAGCCTACTTCCACCTCATTATTCCCTCAGAATGGGTGTTTCCAGCCAAGTGATTATTTGAGATCTTTTGACTGAAATGTGGGCACACAGGTCTTTCCTCCCAAGCTTACATTACGTTTCCAGGACACTCTTTATAACCATGCTCTGGAATTTGTTATTGGTAACTGCAGGATGAAATTGCACAAAATTATTTTTTTTTAATTTTGACCTTGATCTTTTTCCACTCTGTTACCCTTGATTGCCTGTTGGTTGTCATCTATTATTCTGGTCGAAATGACAGAAGAAGAGGGAACAGCTATTAGCATTGATATGTGAAGTAAGGGTCAGGTTGCAGAGGATGAGGAGGAGGAAGGGAGGTAATAGTGTTGGAAGGCAGCAAAAAAACCCTTTATTTTGGTACAGTGCATCAATTTCAATAATCAAATAATCAATTTCTGGCTCTTGTCTCCCTCATACTCATGGGAGCTGAAATTCGGTAGGATTCCATTTCCAAGGCTAATGAGATTGTTCTCAATTTGAAGATCAGGAATGTAAGAAAATCATGTTTATAAAGCCAGGGTAGAAGCCAAATAGTTTTTGGGGCAGCATAGGGTGGAATGCGGGTCCCTCTCACTATTTTTTCGCTGTTTGTCTCCTCTGGAATATCTTGCACCTTCCTACGAAGGCCTTGTGTTGGTTGTGGTGTGATCATGCCAGACACATCGCTGGTCCAATCTGTGTTCCTGTAATTGTCTATTTATTTAGGGCTTGGTTTCAGTTGCAGTGATTTGGAGCAGAGCTGTTATTTCGGTTTCAGAATTAAAGATTCTGAATAAATTAATTTGATCTGTCTGCTTGACTTAATCTGTTGGACTGGCCATAACTAGGCAGTCTGGAAAGCAGAGAAATGGCAAATACCCACACTGTTCCTGACCCTTCTGGAGGGGGAGGCCCTTTTCCATTGGTAACTTCACACCAAGGAGGCCAATTTATCAAGGAAAGGAGAGGATTCTGGTTCCCTCTCACACACAAAGCTCATTTTACTGCATGCACAGCCTACACCCTTCCAGGAAACAATTGTGGAACCTGGAACTGTCCTCAGCAAACCAGGAGACCTGGTCATATTGAACTCTAATACTGAGTTTTTCCACTGTAACTCAATTCCGCTCTGACTTGCCAAAAGTTTCAATCACTGGTTTCTTGTTTTCATGCTTTTATTCTGCAGTACTCTTGACTGTAGTAAAGAGTAATTTAAAAATATATGAATATGAAAGACCAGAGGGTTATAAATCAGGGTAACATTTGTTCAAAAATTGCATAATATGTCGAGGGATTTGAAACCATTTTACAGCCATTAGTGAACTCTGCCTGACAATGAATTGATAGGGTGGGAAATCATTATTTTAAACATCTACTGCAGTGGTTAGCTGCTGGGTGAAAATAAATATCCCTTTATTTCTTGGTAAAGGCAGACAAATAAAGTAAATCTATTACACGCACAGGGTATTTTAAAATCTTTCTGCCTGGTAGCCAGCAAGAGGTCAAAATCAGGTTTCCTTTCTGCTAGTGCTTGGTCAAAGAAGTGTACAGGGTGTTAATTTAGCTCAAAGATGTCTGGGTAAATCTATAGGAAGGAAGTTTGCAGACAGGAAGGAGGGGTGTGGATGGGAAAGGCTTGCCCTGTGCTGGGCTGCATTGAATGCAGTCTCAAATCACAGCACATGGATAAGAAAGAATTCAGAAATTAATGTGCAATCTTAAGAATTAAATTCTCTATCAAGCGACCTTAGAGTCTGGCAGCTGTTGTGGAGCTGATAAGGAGGGGACCGGCTGAAACGTTCCCATGGAAGGCTCTGGTCCCTGGCTGGCATTACATGAGCTGCAGAGCATGAATCAGAGTCTAATTCTGTCAGCCAGTGATAGGGCCTGCGAGGCACTGGCCTGTGCTTCAGCTGAACAATATGCTCCCTTGAGTTATGGGAATCGTAGAGTCCCTTTTTCTTTTTTCTTTTCTTTTTTTTTCTCCCCTTCTTTCCCCTCCTTCAGCCTGCTTTTCCCACACTGCCTCCTGTCCTTTTCATTCCAGAGCGTGCAGTGCACAAATACATGTGTGCATTAGCTCATGTGTATAGTATATCAAAGTGCATTTGGAAATGACTTAGCACAACACTGTTATCGTGCCCAGTGGAGGCAGCCCAATGCCACAGGACACACTGACTGCGTTTGTGACAGCCAAGGGCTCCAAGGATAACAAAATCATGTGTCTCGCTTTACGGGTGGGCAAATCTTAAAAAGCTCAGTCTGCAGGGGCAGTGAGTTTGAAGTGAATCTCCTCCCTCCTCCCCCTTTTCCTTATTTTTCCAATCGGCCCAGGTTCGGTGTCATCGGGCCGGCCAGGCTTTTATCGCCTGTGACAAAGTAAACATCGGTGTGGTGACAGAGAGTAAAAATGCTGTGGGAGAAATAATTTGGTTTACTTTAACCTCACAGAAACTAAACTGTATGAAACTGAAAGTGTTCAGATTTGCTCTGCCCGAAGCCAAATGCCAGAGACACATTAAAACATCTGTTTGCGTTTATAACCTGATTGACTTTGCCAATGATAAAATGGATTTTAATATGATAATTTGAGTGCCCAGAGAAGTGGTATTAAAGAGTTTGCTATTTTTGCCCAGGGTCACTAATCATTTGAGTCCTAATCCAAAGCTCCCTGAAGTCAAAGGGTATTTTCTTGCTGTCAGGCTTCGGGTGAGGTACATTTCTTCCTGAGGGCCAAATAAATGTGCTCGAACACATCATTGTTAGCACAGCAGCTCTGCTGGGTAAGGATTTATGCTGAACAGAATTTCTGGTGAGGTGTCAACATTTCTGATTCCTCTGTTTTAAAAGAATCAAAATACACAAAGCAGAAGCCATGGCGTGTTATGTTACTTTACATAAAAACACTGACATGGGGAAAATGTAACTGAAACATCATCAAAGCTGGATGAATGTCAGCAATCAGCTCATTATCAATTATCTAATTCTCTTTCAGTAAGAAACCAGGCTGGAAATCCCACCAAAAAGCCTTTCCCCAAATATGCTTGCTTCAATCCATTATTCTCTTCTGGATCAAAGAAGGTGAGTGAATTGTACCACATCTCTGGGCCTACTTCTGAAGGTGAATCATCACAATATAATGGAAATAGAGAGTTAATGTAAAGTTCTTCAGACAGGTTTTGGTTAGCAGTGTCTTACACAGGTGCTGTTCGGTAGGGATAAACTCACGCCCAAATGCTGCACCAAAGAAACCCCCACCTTTCCTCAGCAGAACCATCTGCAAATTCAGTTTTCCAGATGCTGATAGGGATGGTTGAGTGTGAGAATGTGTGAGGCTGGAAACTCAGTGAAGGCCTTGCCGAGCAGAGGTATTTTGTTGGTTTTCCTTGGCAGCAGTGTGTCTGCTTAGAACGTGGGATTAATGAACACCTCCAGCTCAGAGCAATGGGCTGTATCTTTCAAAAGTGACGTTATCCAAAGGCTCATGAGTTTGAAGGGCATAGGGGAAGATTTGGGACTACTCTCATCTGAATTCTGAGCACAAGGCAGAGATGGAATTTCTAATGCTTTAGAATGGGGCTGTAACTTCAGCTTGAGCTAAAATGTCAGCATCAGAAATGCATCAGATTTTCTGGCCAAGAAGTAACTTGGAGAATCTCTAGGCAGGTTATTGCTCTCTAATAATACACTGTGTGTTAACTTTGCTTTTCATCTTCTATTGTTTAGGACCAGGTTAGGTTTTTATAGTAGATCTATTAGCTAATGGTGTTGATAAAACTTTTTGATTAATGTATAGTGTTAAACTTCTTCTACTCTTTAGAACATTCGTCAACAGAACTAATATGAATGGGAATTTCATGCATGAGTACTTGCCAAACTGTACAGAGGATTTATTTTCAATGAATGAATTATTTGCAACCTACATATTTTGATTCTGATGTATGACTTTAATAGGCTAAAATCTTCTATTTTATTAATACTTTCTAAATAATTATTCTCTGCTATAAAACGAAATAGAAAAATTAATAATAGTTGCTCTGAAAAGAAAAATGAGTATTGATCTGAGTAAGTAGTTTAGGATGTCTCATTATTTGTCATGCACAGAAACACACACAAAAAAAGAATGCCTTTAAAACAAGATAGTGTAAACCTAAAGGAAGTCAAGGTAAGCGAGGTAACAGAATCAGTTCTCTAATAAGGATCTATAATGATTAATAATATGCTATTGAAGAATCTGGTCAATGCAGTGTCCTTGCTAATCAATATGTTTGCATGCTCATGAGTTACCTCTCCTGACCAAAGTCTGTGGCCACTTTTAACACATGAGCTGGAATCACATGTCACTGCAGCCCAGCTTCCAGGCCCTTCACGTGGACAAGCTTTTCTCCTGGCTGGAGCCTGCCAGCGAGGCCTTCAGCCCTGCTTTAGCAGAACTGGTGCCAAGCACTTTTTTGGTGTGTGAACAGATCTTTACAGGACCCAAGCTGGGGAAACCCCATACAAGCTCTGCAGCAAAATCCATGAAAATCAGATTTTGATCAGGCTAAGGTTTTAAAAGGAAATAATCTGGACACAAATAGTTTTCATTTTTCCCCCCTCCCCCTTTCTAACATGAGGCATCCCTTCTTTTCTCCCTGCATAGTTAGAGGGAAATATCTCAGTAAGCAATTACAGGATTTTCTGCAGCGAGCAGGGATCTCGCAGTGTGATGTTTTTCATCTGGCATGTCTTTGTTACTCTCATTGTGGGCCGTTGTGCTGAATAGAAGGCAGACATTACTCAGAATGAGAGCGGAGACTGTCTGTTTCTGAGTGCTGAGGCTTTATTTGAAATGCATGCTTTGCCAGTGAAGCCTGCATGTGCCTCTCTTTTATACTGCAGCCCCAGCCCCTCTGATGCGTGTTGTGGGGCTGAAGTAGTGCACAGATCCTTTGCCTTCCAACAGGCACTAACGTTACACTTTTTACTAAGAACACCATGAACAAGTGAAAGAGGGAATCACTGAAACTGAATCAACTTACCTGCTGCTCCAACAGCGCACGAAATTGAGGTTTCTGCCAAACATTTGGCAGAACAAGAGGTGCACTTTCTTTTTTTTTTGAGCTGAAGCGGTTCTTGTTCCAACAGAAAATATAGAAATGAAAAACGTGTAATTATGTGTAACTAAATAAACCTTGAAACACTTTCACAGCACTTACACACATGTCAGTCTGCATGGACTCTGGCCTTAGCTGCACAGCTGGGTTAGCATGCTCACATGGGGGATTCTGAGTGGTAAAACACGGGCTGTGCAACAGAAATATCCAAAACCAGAGAATCCAAAATGTCTTGCTCGCTCTTGTCATCTCTTGGGTGCATTTACACCTGGTGTTGTTCTTTCCACGTTTGGCCATGATAATGTGCCATTCATGAAAATGACTGGCTTCATAAAATAGAACCAGGACATGCTACAGGGAGAAATTGGACTTTGGTGCCATTGTTTGCTGGGACAATCTGGCAATATAAAACAGCCTCAGAGAGGAGAGAACTTCCCATGATGGCCAAAGTTAGAAAATATAGGGATGGAAGAGTTATCAGTCCCACCTCTCTTCCTGTGTCTTTTTTCCATTAAAATTCTTTTTTAATGCAATTTTAAAATAGACTCCCAGCACAAAGTATAGATACCCCTGGAACTTGTTTAAATCCAATTTGTGCTTGCTGAGCTTTGCTCTTACTTCTTACAAAAGAGTTCCTCTGCATCCCATATTTATTTGCAGCAAGAATACGTGCAGCTCATCAGAGGCTGTGCATAGCATAGCAAAAGAAAAAATACATAAGAATTGGCAGTTGTCAGGGTTAGCATCAAGCCAAATGCACAAAGCTGAAGCTCTGTCAGTGACCCAAGAGTGGGTGCAGCACACACAGAGTGTGTCCCCAGCTGCCTCACACTTGTGCTCCCAAGCTGATCTGCAGCACTGATGTGAGCAGCAGCAATTCCTGTGACAATGATGACAGTCACACTGGACTCAGTGTTTTTTAAATTCGTATTTAGTGCTTTGACTCTTAGGAGCAATGGGCAATGGAGTGAATCACTCTCTTGAAATACATGTATTTTTTTCTTATGTGCCTTATTGAAAACGCTGGTTCATTTTACTCAGGTCATGTTTTCAATGAATCAATTTAGGATAAACCTGAAGAGTTGCATCAATTACAGCACTTTAGAAGGCAGTTGTCATTCAGACATATCTGAGCTGTCCATACCTTTTTCAGATTCCTAAATTTTATCAACCATTTGGCCTGGGCTATTTCTCAGATAAGTCACTTCATCAGTGTGACTCATTTTGCTTGTGTGGAGGTGTTGAACATAAACTTTTTTTCCTACAATGCTCTGAGACCTTATAAATGCTGTCCAGGAGAAAAGCGTTACCTTAGGGCAGCTTGAAAACCCAAAGCTGAATTCACTGTAGAGAGGACACATCTAATTCTTGGAGAGGCCAGGGAAGCAGGCAATGTCTAATAAAAATCCCAAGTACAGGATTTGGATTTAACTCAGGCTGCAGTGATTCATGGTTTAAGGTTCCTGGCTCAGTCCCTGGTGCTAGGCATGGTGAGAGACATCCTGCTGCTTAATAATCCTACAACTGAGCTGGATTTTGCTTGGCAAAATACAAGGTTTGCAGATGATTTCACGTGCCCACCTTACTACTTAGTAAACAGATAAAGTATAGGTTAAGGGTTATTTAAAATGATATTTGAGAATGTCAGAATGTTACAGATGAAATGCAATGCTAATAGAGAGGCTTAGCCTGCATTTGTTAATTCTGAGGTGGAAAGAGCTGGTTTTTTTACACTGAACTGGAGAATTTGAAGGACTAGCAGGAAGTGATGGCTACAGGATACAAAGGGGTGGGGGAAGCCATCAAGTTTTATTGCTGTTGAGTAAAAATGATCACATTACTCCCAAGTGGCGGAGCTGCATACGTAGGATAGGTTTTCATCTAGCAAGCAACCTTGAAAATTCCATATCTGACAATATGATACACGTTTTGTCTGTGTCTTGCATCTGTGGTACCTCAGTGCCTTCTCTTTTCTTTTTCCTTTTCTCCTTTTCCTTTATCATGCAGAGATTACTACTGGATGAGTATGGTTATCACTGCCTGAATTGAATTTATTTTAAAGCTTCTTTGCTAGAGATATTTATGTGCTGATCATTCTCATATTGCATATTCTTTTTATGCTAGAGATGGGGCTGTATTCAGCTTATAAGGTTAACATTTCTGAACTTTACGTTTTTAAATTCCGTGATGTTGTTTTTAGAATTACTTTTGTATGTCTCCATCTTAAGAGCTTAAAAAGCCCACCAAATGGCTTTTCCTGCGAAGCCAACTGCACTTGGACTCCGTGCACCAGGTTTACAAAGGATTCCATTTCCCCAGGCAGGCTGTGTAATCAGGGCTGTGCTAAGCACTCTGCACTTTAGGATCACAGAATCACACAAATTTAGCATTAACCCAGCCTGGGAAACCCAGCAGAGCAGTCCACCTCAGGGCTTTAGTACTTTTTCCTCATGCTCAGCTGCTCTTTTGCCAGAAAGCCAGCTTTCTTCAGCCTTCCCTGTGACCCAGGTCCCTTCCCTGTGGAGAGAGCTTTGGAAAACCCCGTCTGTTATTCTCCAACACCGTGTTCCTTCTTTACTGATGGAACACATGAACTCGATTTCGGCTGTTGGAAAACTTTACTTAGTTTCATTTTGGTTTGGCTGCAACCTTCCCCTCCTCCAATTAATGAACATGAGGCTTTTCCTGAGATGTTTTCCCTCCCATCTCAGGAGGGGAGAGGTGTCTTGGGTCGGTTGTTAGTCACTGGTGTAGGAGAGGGGAAAGCTACGCACTGCAATTCTCTTTCCATTACAGACTCGAAGGGTGTGATTTGTTCCCTCTTTCTCTTTTGGAAACTGAAGTGTTCATCTCTGCTTTTCATTGGGGAAAGTGTCCTATGATGAACATTTTAGAGCTGTTTCAGTGTTTCATGTTCAAACTTGGATAGATTAGAGCTTTTTGGGTTTCTTACCCATGCCTGACATCACTTTGGCAGTGAGAACTGCTTGGGCCAGCCTGTGAGAGAGTCTGTAGAGAATTCCTGCTGGAATGTAGTGCTACTCTGCTCTCTGCTTTGTGATTCTTCCCGGCAAGATGTGCATTAGGAAAAATGTATTCCAGTTTCTTTGTAATTAGCAGTTTTATTATGTCTTGTAAAAGAAAAAAAAGGAAAATGTAGAAAAAGTCTTCTCTATTTTTATTGAGAATGCTGTAGTTCTTATACCTCAATATCCTTAACCTAGCAAGTGCTATTTTAACCAAAGGATCTCAGTTGTAGGGAAAAACTTTATATCTAAAGAGGTAAAATACAGAAGGGGAATAAGAAAATGTTAAATATGTGTTCACTGAAGGATTTTGAGGCTTGAGTTTTTGAGGCTTTCAAGGTCAGGAGCACAAGCACAGCTTAAAAGGACTCATATCAGTAAGGTCCATGAAGCATAGATTTAACTCCTTACATCTCTGACAGTTTTTTAACCTTCTATCCCCAATCAGCAACCATTTTCAGAAGATTATAGGTAAAATAGTTTTGCAAACAAGCCAGGAAGTTACAGATTTTGACTGTTTTGGGCAAGAGAAGGGAGAAATTTTCATGGCTAGTGGTCCATAGACAAAGCATTTTGCCAATAATCACCTTTTATTGGTTTGAATACAGATCTAAACTTCCGTCCCATGTGAGTCATGGTCTTTAACATGGACAGTTTTCAGCTCACAATCAAATTCTGATATTTAAAATTGGGTGCAAACTTTGTCAGGACATTGCAAAGACGAACATGTTTTGCAAAGTGAGGGTTGCAACTATGAATTTTACAACCATACCATTTGGGGTATGTATTTAAAAAGTCTAAAAGTTAAAAAGCAATACATCAAAGAATATTGTTGTGGAGGTTTCAGAGAACAGGAACCTCGTGCAAGAATACTAATAATGTAATTCTGTGTCCTTTTAATCCTTTTTCATGATTCAATATAACTTTGGGACTACTCGGGTAGAATAAATTGTATCCATTTTGTGAGTTGAAAGAATTTATTCTCTTGGGTGGAAAAATAGTTTTTCTGGCAGAGTTTTCAAGATGTTGATTGTTGATAGGGGTGTGCCAAGTCAGGTTCTAGCACAGTGATGATCGCTGCCTGTCTCAAGGGAATTTTTTCTCAGGCTAAACTTCCAAGGCAGTTAGCTACTTGGACTTCAGCAGGGATTTTAATTCCCTCTGAACTCTACTGAAAATCAATAGGAACTCTGCGTGCCTTTGGATGCCTGTAAGAGCCTGAGCTGGTATTTTGGTGTGCTTCAGACACCCTTGGAAATCCATCCATACGCTGTTCCACACTGACCAGAAGTTTTGGAGCACTGCCCCAAAATGGACAACGTGTTTTAGCCAGGAGACAGCTCCATTTCTGCGGTGGGAGATGAGGCACTTAGATAAATAGCCTGTCAATTTGTTGAGCATGAGGGATCCATAAAAAATAAAAGTTATTATTGCAGCAGGAATTTTCCCACAGCAAAAAAACAAAACAGAGCTGACTTTCATCCATAAAAATATCGCGAGTGAACCACTCGTTTGCTTCTTACCTCTGCTGGCCTGTTTTATATAAACCGGCGTTCTCCTTTATGAGGGCTGAGGCACGGAGCACAGGCATGTTGATCCTTGCATCCACAGAAGAATTCTATGAGCTAAACACATGTTCTGCCATTGGCACATTGCTGCTGTCCTGCCAAAACCCTCCTCCGTGCTTGGCTTCCGCAGCAAGGAGCATGGGTGGAGGAAGGAAGGAACAGCTGGGAGGCGATTATGGTTTCCTGATGCCCTGCCCCACCCATGGCACAGGTTAGCTCAGTTCTGAGTCTCAGGCAGCTGGTAGAAATCCCCAGGAGACTCTCCATTCATCCCCTGCTTTATCTCCACCCAGTACCTGGCACATATCCTCTGCAGCAGGCAGCTGCTGCTGAAGGAATTGCTTTTCCCAGTTCCATCCTCCCTCCTTTGGCTCGTTCTCTCCTTGGGATGTTGCTGGGAAGAAGAACAGACTCAGTTCTGCTCTTTGGATTCTGGCACTGGTTTGATTTTAACAGGAGTTGTGTGCATGGAGTTTTATCTGGAAGTCCAGGGGGCCCTAGCTGATTTATTCTAGTTACTTTGAAGGTTATGTTTCTGGAACTAATTCCAGTTAAAAAGTTAAGGTCCAAGAAGAGCCGAAAACTATTCACTGAGGAGGGAGAGAAAATGTGCTGGTAGAAGCAGAATGAAATTTCCAAACATTGTCTACCTCTGTCCTGTTGGAAATTTCAGCTTTCCCAACACAGAGGTTATCTTGAGCATTGAATGACAGATAAAGCTCGTGACATTTAAAATATTACTTGTATTGTCTGCCAGTAATACACCCTGCCACAAATTTGTCAGCCATTTACAAGGCCAAATTCAGAATCAGTCAATTTAGCAGTCTGTAATGTCCTTTTGGCTGATAAATAAAGTATTTCAATACCAACAAGGTGGTGGGACCAGTTTCACAGACTAATGCTGAACCATTTTACAGCCTAGCAGAAAGCAGAGTGAATTCTGGATCAAAGGATGACCAGTGCTGAATCCAGGACTATAAGCTGCAGTTATCTGACGTCCTGGTGAAGGGCGAGCCACAAACAGAACTATTGGCTGACACCCCTGGAAAGTAGTCGTAATAATAAACATCTGGAGGGTTTGACATACTCATGGTTGCCAGTAAATAATCCCTGGCTCTGAAGCAACTCCTTTGGAGAAGCAGTTTGAGATATGGAGAATCTAAAAAGCAATTGTGTGATGGAATGATGGACAATATCCTGATAAATCAGGACTGCTTGTATATTGGCATAAATAATGAAAAGGGGGGGAAAGGGATCAGGTTGTAGCATTCAGTGATAGGAGTCAGCCGTGGAGGGAGGGAGAAGAACCACCAAGTGGAAGCTCATCCCTCTGGAGCACCTTCAAATGCAGCCCTTTGTTCCTCACAGGAACCAACAGCAAACCAACAGAGTGGGTTTGTGCAGCCAGGAAGAGAAATGTTTGTGTCCACCGAGGATTTGATGCAGATTTGATTGAGTTCAGTATAAATCTCCCAGTAAGTGCTGAGAGACTGGGATCTGGCCTGCAGAGCTGCCTGTTTACATCTCAACCAGCAAACATGAATCCACATGCCCAAAGCAGCACTTCACACTTTCGTGTTTACTCCCAGCCATTCTCAGACAGAGATTTCCTTTGATGAACGCCCCAGTTATCTGCTTGCTGCAGCTTTCATCTCATTTTTTGTGCCCCTCTTGTCTATTGGATCTCATGAACACACTGGTAGTTCTGCTGTTGCTTATTGAGGACATCTTGGTCTGGTTTTCTCCTTTCTTTTCCCCTTGCAAGCCCATTTGAGGCAATCAGGGCGTTATGTGCATTATTCTCTGGCATTATAGCCTCATGCCCAAGGTATTCATAATGTAATTGAGGCTGGTGGGAGCCCTGCTGTCCAAACCCATGGGGCTGCTTCCCTTCAGGTAAACCCTGTTGACAGGCAAAAGGTTACTGCTTGTAGAGGCAAGTTCCCTGCCCCAGTGCACATAGTGCTGCAGATACATCATCAGATTAGTCAAATGTCTGTGGAAAGGAGTCTGTCTCCAAGGTTCCAGTTGCTCCTTGCCTGCCTTTGATATTCCTGCGCTTGCACAAGGAGTTTGACCGTGCTGGAATTACGCAGGCCTCGCTCATAGAGAGCTCTTTGTCTGTGTCCTTCTCCCGACAAAGCACCAGGGTGTGGGGCTTAAGCACAGGTGTGGGATGTGCTTCCCATTCAAATAATAAATCAAATTATATTTGCTGCCTTTTAGCTGCAATATCAATAACCTGCAATATCAATAACCTGCTCTATCCAGTGTTTGAGGCTACAGGTGAAACAATTTAGAGCTGGAGGGCAACTGCTCAAACAGCTCAGATCAGTACAGCCAGAGGGGTTTCCTCTAAGGAATCCTAGATGAGTGCATGCCCAAGCATTCATTAAATGTCGTGTAAGGAAAAAAAACCCAAAACAAAACAAAAAAACTCCAAAAAATGGTTTTATATCACCAATGGTGTCTTATGCACTCACAGAAATGTGCCACAGAGAGGTTCCAAGGTGTCCTCATTATTTCAAACAGCATTTGCATTTACACAGTCTACTGCCTGAGCTTGTTTAAGAGGCATATTTTTATTTATTTTGATGTGGAATTTTTCTTATTTTAATATTTTTTCAATTTTTAAAAACTTTTTTGTTGTGATGTTTAATACTAAATGGTATTGATAAAACTTAATACTCATACTGCATTTACTATTCTATGTCCATAGCAAGCTCTAAGTAACATTGTATTTAGAATTTAATGTGTTGAAGACAACTCTTTTGAGGAAACCTTCATACTGGAAAAAAAAGTTTTATTTGTTCCAACTCGGAGCACACAACATGTTTTGGGACACTGGAATTTCCCACGGGGCAGAGATCCTGTTTTCCAACCAACTGGTCTATGAAAACTCCTTCTCATTTGCCCAAAGAAGAATTGGCTCATGATCCCTTCTGAAGTTTATTCAAGGGCAAAAAGATGGGGTGATTATTGTGAAGAAATCTCATTTTGGTTCATTCCCAGAAGACCAAAGTAAAAACCAGCAAAGAGCTTGATGCTGTCTCACCCACCAGCTGTCATTTTGAACCCAGATGCTCCACATCCCTTGCCAGCTTCTCGCTGGGGGAACGGGAGGAGGAAGGCAGGGCTCAAAAATAAAATGATTCAAAAAAAGAAGAGAAGGAAAGTTGAATATTGTTTGCCCAAACTATGATTTGATGCAAAGTGGAACATAAGCAGAAGCCCTTGGTAGCCACATGAGTCACGTATTCCCAGCCTTATGACAAACTGTGTCCAGCTTTGCATCTTAATGGAAGCGTTTAACGATAAATCCCTTCCAGCTTTCAGCTATGGGGATCTTTCCATCTCATGTTTTGAGGGATTTCAATGTGTAGGTAGATATGTGGCTCCCATCACTTTGTCAACTAAGCACAGATGCACAGAGTTGTCCTTGCAACACTTGGGTGGCAAATTGTTACCTCCAGTTTATGGTGGAGACCCAGAGACACTGAGATTTTTAAATGCTTCATCCACAGCCTGTAAGCATCAGTGGGAATCTTTTCCTTGATTTCAGTGGTCATGGATCATGTCCTTAGTAACTTGCCTGAGGGAACTGCTGTGATGA
>VZDJ01000052.1:3917399-4002620 GCA_008694505.1 Cyanoderma ruficeps
TTTGTTTTTGTTTTTTTTTTTTTGTCCAGCAACAAAATATATCTGAATATTTATTTTCTGCAGTTAATATAAAATGATGTTTTAAACTCATAGCTTTGCTCTTAGTGCATTTCCTCTCAATAGGAATAGAGCAGAACAATTGCTCAGGTCATTGACTTTCCGACTTGGTCAGTAATAATACACTGCCTAAAAATATTGAAATATTTCAAGAATTACTAGTCTTGGCTGGCCTCAAAGCCATGGATGTGTAAGTATAGCTCATGGTTGAGATAAAAATCAGCGTGCTCTCTTTCTGCATATCATGAGTCTAGATACTCTTTCAAAACCATTTTTAGGTTTACTACAAGTACTTGATCAAGGAATTTCTATTAAACTTATACAAGAAGACAAATATTTGTTGTCCCCAGCACTGGAAATTTAAATTACTTGCTTTACAAAATACTGTGCTACCAGTACAGCTTGCATTCAAGTATTTAACAGAAGTCTAAAACGTGGTGCTTTGATGAAAGCTGGAACAATCCTGATCTTTTCCTGGTCTTTGAGCTTGGCTGTGTTTAGATGGTTGTCAGCTCTTGTGTGAGTGTGAAGTGATGCACAGCGAGCTGCCCCCAAGTAATAACTGAATGCAAAGGCTCCAGACTGAACAGATTTCACCTGATACAGGGGAGTTTTAATTAGAACTAATGGGGTAAAACTGAGAAACAGGCATATTTAGGCTGGATGTCAGGAAAACGCTCCTGGTGGTGAAAGCTGTTATGGTATGTTCTCCCAAGGGGAGCAGTAGTAGCAGTCTGTGTAAGTTAAATCACAGAAAAATAGATTGTAAAGATGGAAGTATTTTTGGGCTGATGAGGACTGGTTGATTTGACTGTAAAGCTCATTGCAAAACTTTTTCCTCCTCATAGTCCCACAATTTATTTTATATTCCTGAGTGTACCATGAACATATAGCTCGGTTTGGGACAATAAACCAAAATTGATAGGCCTGGAAAAAAAATATTTATCTGTCATTCCATGTTTATAATGTTTATTTAAGTATCTTAAAAAAAATCCAACCCTCATATAAACTTTTTCATGATTATTTCAATTGTTCATGTGTATTAATTCATAAGAAATGAGCAAACTCCTCTGTGACATTGAGACTTTGTCCCATGTGTTCTTAAGGTTTCCAAAGAAAAAGATTGTTTCTTCAGCTCCATGGGATCTGTGGTAGAACCCCTTTCAAATGCTGACCTCAGCACCCAAACCATACATTTCCAGTGAGGTAACTGGTCTGGAGTGGGCCAGAATGAAGCAGCAGTGACTAAGCAGTGTTTTTAGTGCTCACCAGGTTCCTTCTCTCATGCCCCAGATGCCTGAGGAGTGGTATAATTGTGGCTCTGACTGTGACAAATGGTGACTGTCCCTACAGGGTGCAAAATAAAATGGTGCTGCTTTGTGAAGCTGCATTGTGAACTCTCGGCTGAGACCGTGACCGAAACGCTTCCAGAGAAAAAAAGAAATGCTAAAGATGTCTTCATTAGCCATTCAGATGAGTGGGTTTCCTTTTGAAAATGGAGAATCCCTGCTTTATTTCTCTTGCCATGGAAGTTAGGGACTAGTTGTTCCAGCTGGAGTTACGAGACAGTTTTAGTGGGGGCATATATTTATACAATATGTAGTTCAGTGACACTTGGAGTGAAGCATTTGAGGGTTATGGAGAACAAATTATGTGTAGGAACAGCACTTGATTTATCTGTGTGACATCTCAGTGTCACATCATAGGCCTTTCTTCAAAATCATGCACTGAAAATTGTGTTTGTCATTCTACATTTCTAATAGGAAACACTCGATAGAAAGTAAACGCTGTTCTTTTGGAATGTCATGTAATGAACTTGTTCTATCTACCCAAAGTTTTATGCCGTTAATCTTATGCTTTCCGTTAATATTTTCAGCCTCATTTTTGCCTTAGGTTGCCCATCCCCTTTTTGTTCTCCCCAGCAAATAGCAGAAGTTCAGTAATTTCTGTAACAGGAGTATAAAACAGGCAGTGTCTTAATTTGAGAAGTGATGAAGCTGCTCATGTTGTCAGTCAAGCACTGAGATTTTTAGGCACGGCATTAGGATGTTCTGTTCTTCTCTGTTCTGCCACAACCACCTCACAGAGCTTTTCTGTCTCATGGAATTAAAAAAAAAAGAAAAAAAAGAAAAAAGGGAGGGAACCTCTGAAATCTGGGATCCTGTTTGCATTTGCCCAGATTTGCTGAGGCATATGGGAACATACATTGACTGTGCAAGAACTGAATGTCCTTGTGACTCTGTCCCTGGGGGACCGTGGTGAGACTCCTGGTAACACTGCAAATCAGGATCTATGGAGCAAAATGCTGGATTTTGTCTTAGCACTATTAAAAGAAATAACATTTTAATGATATGTGCTATTGGCGTAATGCTTCCAAAATGGACAATGATTTATATATTTCATGTGAGGACAGGATTCCTTAGGGGATGACTCATTGTTTTAGTCTGGAATAATTCCAGTGGGAACCTTTTTCAGAACTGGTTGATACATACCTTACATGGTCTCAGTTTGGGATTTTTTTTTTTTTTTGTCTTTCATTTTGTCTGATATGTGTGCTTGGCCTATTTAAACTGTCTCTTTCCCTTCCGAGTCAAATCCAATTCATATTTACCAAGACCTTATATGGAGAGGGGAGTGTATATTTAGATAAAAGAAATACATGTATACATAAATGTATTTATGTATGTACATATACAGGGGAGAAAAAAGAGTTGGGTCTACTGCAAATGCAGTGTTTACTTTTTAGTAAAGGGGTGAATTTTGCTTTAAGCACATCTTTTCACATCTTAGTTTGACCCAAAGACAACAATTGCCAGCATAACTGCTTCCATTTATAGAAATAATTCCATACTGCAGATTGTGGGACTACACAGATGCTGTGGCCTCTGAACATTGAATTAACAGCCAGTGGAGGCAGGACAGACTCGGATCCTCTGATCTGGGAACAGACTGTCTTCACTCACACTCTTGGTCTTGGTGGCATGTTTTGTCCCCCTTCCAAATTGATGTTTCCACTGTTATGGATCAGTGCAGCCAAGAGAGTTCTGTAGCATTCACAATAAGGAGCTGGGAAGCAGAGCTGCCCTGGGGAGTCCTCTGAAGTGTTCCAGTAAAGGGCCTACTGCATCAAGGATTTGAGGTCATCTCCATTAGTTACTCTTTCTGAAAACAGGTCAAATATTTGCCTTTCTTCAGTCATTGGGGTCCTTCCTTTGTCTCCATAACTTTCCATCAGTGATAGGAGAGTGTCCCTGCCATGCCACCAGTGGTCTCTGCCCTCTTGCTTCCATCTCTTCTGGTAGCATTAGGTCATAATTTCTTAAGAGATCCCTGACTTTTCTTTGACTGCTTAGAACTCCTTCTGCCCTTGAGCTCTATTTGTGAGTGAAAAGGTTGGGTAGACCTTGCTGGTGAAACCTGAGGCAAAGAAAACGTGCATCTCAGCTTTACCTGGGTGTGCTGTTGTAAAGCTCACCCACCCCTTTTGACAGCAGAACCACTTCCTTTCCTTCCTTCTGCTATTGAAGTCATTCTAGAAGTTCTTGTAGCTTTTAACATGCCAGTTTGGACTCTTTGACTTTGCTAAGGGCGTCCCTTTGTGCCTGAGCAGTATTTCTGTGTTTGTCCTTTGTAAGCCTGTCCTTGCCTCTACCATCTGTATGTGGGTTTTTTGCCCTGAAACTCTGTCAGGATTTCCCAGTTCAGCCAAGCTGCTCTGCTGATATGCAGAGCACAGGGGTGGACCTTTGTTGTGCTGAGAAGAACATGACTCTGGAGACAACCTCAGTCTTTCAGAGCCCACAGGATGGCACCCACCAGTCCCCTACAGCAGACATCATCTGTTTTCCTGAAATTTGGGGTCTGTGCTCTGCTACTTGCCTTCCTCATGTTCCTCAGGGTCTTGAATTGTGCTGAATATTAGTGAAAACTAAAGGTAATTCTTTTGCATGTGGGCCAAAATGGTTAAAATTCAATTAAAACATTTTGAATATCGGTTGCAAATGTCAGGTTTTTGTACAAAGTTCTTCCTGTGCGTCACATCAGGTTTTTGTACAAAGTTCTTCCTATGCATCACATTACACTGGTAGTGCTGGGTTAATGGTAGAACTTGATCTTAAAGGTCTATTCCAACCTTGATGATTCTAGGATCATGAAAAACAGTGACTGAGGAAGAGAAATTTGAAGAATCCATTCCAAAAGACACATCCAAAATAGTGGTGCCAGTCGACCAGCCCTAACCATAAAAAGTTTTCCAGTCTTGGGGACCAAAATCTCGAGACAGCAGGTTACAAGGTTTCATGCTACACGATTCAAGTTTAGAAGGTTTCATCATCAGGCCTGTACAAGAACCCCAGCCCTGATTTGGTCATGAAACCAAACCCCAAACCACCGGCTAAACTTAATTTAGATCTGGATCTGAGCACCCACTTCCTTTTCTTCATTTCCAGGTTTCAGTTTTGGTTGGTTTGAATTCTTGGTGATATCTCATGTTGGTTATTGTTGACTTTTTTTCCCATCACTGTTTGTGATCTCAAAAAACCCTCAAACAAACAAACAAATAAATGAAAATATCAGACCCGAAAACAATCCCCCATCCTCTTCACAGGCCACGTGTTTCAATTAACCAAAACCACTGTCTGCAAATGAAAGTATGACAAAACAGTGGTGGTTCCCTGGCCCTTGTTTTTATTGTTATTAATTATATTTGGTTTTGATTCTAAAATGAGATGTAAATATTTCATAAATCAGGTGAATTAGTTGTTTTTATAATAACACTTTATTGGATAAATGACAGATTATATTTAAGTGGGCATAGATTCTACCCAAATATTTGAAGCGGTTGTGCTAGCAGTCAGTTGCAGATGTGTTTATTAAATCTGGCACACAGATAAGGATTAAAAACTTATTCTTCCCTCCAAGTACTATGCCTTAAAAAGCAAATTTTGGGACAACTAACTAATCTGAGTTAAGGCTCAGTTTTGAGTATAAATCTTAATGACTTCATTTAAATGAGTGGGAGAATTGGACAGTGAATATAGAAATAGATTTATTGATAATTTTCAGGTTTTTATACCCTCATGGAAATCTCATGCTTTTACAGTATATTGATAAAAGGAGTTGAAAGCCAGGTCCAGCTGGGATTCAGTCTCTGCTCTTACTGCTGCCAAGGACCTTTGTTTTCAGACATTTCTATCTGTCTCAAATGAGCACCCATCATGAACTTAGAAAAAAGCATGTGTGCTTTTTCTTCCTTTGTTTTATGTGATCATGCAAACACATAGAATAATTGGCAACTAAAATTTTCTGTTTTCTTTTATTGTGGTGTTCCCTTTGGAAACAGCAAAATGGATGCTCTGGAGGTAGTCAGCCCCTTAGACTGGCACGTCTGGAATACCCACAAGGTGCTCTATTTGAACACATTTGTTTAAGAATTAGCAGTGCAGTGGTGAGGAACAAAAATCTATCCTGAACTGTACAAATAGGTAGGTAAGATACGTAATGTAACACACCAGAGGAAAATATGTGGAAACCCAGAGCATGAATCTGTTTTAGGGATTGAATAGATTCGGGCTCTGTCTCTTCCTGAAACAGGTGAAAGAAGCTGGCAAGATATGGCCAAAGTTTTTTCTTATTCACTATGGGGAAGGAGGGACTTTGGGCTAGGACAACAATGAAGTATTAGTCTGTGGTGTGAGGATACAATAATGATTGGAGGTGGAGAGGGGAATCTGGAATTCCTGGTGGTTCCTAGTGGGGTGCAGCTTAAACACCTCCCTCTACTTCCTAGCACACCATTTAACGCTCACACAACAGTCTTAGCAGGAAATGTTAGTATTTTATTACTCAGGGCAGAGGAAGCAGCTGTCCTTTTGGGACCTGGTCTTACTTGTGTTTTGAGTAAGCCATCCTTTAGCTTGGTGGAACTTGGTGAGCAAAACCAGAGCCCGTGCAGGGCTGCCAGGACCTGCTGCTCAGATGGAGGCACCGAGAGCAGGGAGCCCACGGTTTGTTTTACATGACAAATTCACCAGCACGAGAAGAGAGCATCTTTTAAAAATTATGATTTTTAGCAAGTCAGACAGTGTTTACATACACAATACTGGTCTGTATGCAGACAGAGGCTGGCATTATGCCAGATGCCTACGAATTCAGAGCCCCATCCTCAGCTGGTACATATCACTGTAGCTCCACTGACTTCAATGAACTGGCGCCAGTTTACATTAACTGAGGAGCTGTTGCATTATGTGGAACGATTTCTTTTTCTCCCCCACTTTTTTTTTTCTTTTTTTTTTTATGAAAAACATGGAAATGTCATTCTTGTTAGCTCAGAGGAGCCCTTATTCTGGAGATCTCCCTCTTTTCCTTTGATATTCTTTCTTTTCTCTTTAGATTATTTCTATTTCTACCAAATTTAAGATATAGTCACACCAGTTTTCTGAAGGTTGTATGTTGGGGGTGCCTTATGCTTCTTGATCTACCCCTGAGGGACTCACATAGAATTTTTTTAAGTTGAAATCTCAGGGCTGTAGGGTAATAATTCCTTACTCTGTGATTAAAATATGCATTATATCATTGAAGTGGTATCCCTTTCACATTGCTGTGATACATAAGAATATTCCACAAAAGAGCAATCAGATGAATATTTTTGCTCATTTCCCAGGAGCTCTCGTGGAAGCAGTGGCTAAAAGGGAGACTGCTGACCAAAAGCAGCCAAAAAAGATCCTTCTCCTAAATTTAAACTCTCTCAAGGCAATATATAATAAAATGAAAGCTGGCTCAGGCTGTGATGCTGTTGGCTGAAATGGGTAATGAAGTCAGTAATCAGCTTTGTCACACAGTGCTTTGGCCCAGGAAATGTACATTTATATGTGTAGCTTCCATACCTGTCCTGTCAAGTAAGAATAAATCCAACCTGTGTAAATATTTCCTCTACAGAAACGTATGTTCACACGTCCAGTCAACATCCAGCAGGTCCCACAAAAGTGAGAATCTTTCCTTTCCTGAACCGATTGAAGCATTCTAATCTAGTAACTGGTGTGTCATCGCTTAAGGGATGTTTCATATTGGTTTTGAATTTCTTTCTACAAGCTTCTTTGAACTCTAAGGATTCATTTTCATAAGTTCTTCTTTCTTAATCATTATATTGTTGTCTCTTATCCTTTAGAAGATGGATGCTTTGGATACCTTCTCTGCTCTATGTAAAAATTCTGCTTTATCTTTGTCTTTGCCATAGCAGTTTTGGACATTTTCCAATTTTAAATGAACTCGTAGTAAGCAATGAGTGTTTGAAGAAGGACTTAATGTCTAATATTGAATGAGTGTCTGAATTTTTCCTCCTAATCTTTTGTTGCTCTCTTACCTACCCTGGATTTTCTCATGCAGTCATCTTGAGTCACATACCCACAGTCTGGCCAGATGTTCAGAAGAGCTCTGCTTCTGTGATTCTATTCTGGCATTTTAATAAGTAGCCAGATTTTGTAAAGTCCCTGCTGTGTGCCTGAAATCAGAATTTCTGGGCAATGTAAACCCTTGAAAAGTAATGTTACCTGCCTAAATTGGAGAGAATGGTAGAAAATCAGGCTGAGGAGTTTCTGAATTACTTAAAATCTAAGTCATATAGTTTCTCTACTGTAACTTGTCAACTTGAGATATCAGCGGCCTTCTCACAAGTGTTGTGTTTTCCTTAAAAACTTAAGTGCATGGAAAGAAATTCCTAGATATAAGGAGGCGTGGAAAAAAAAGCAACTGTTGACAACACAACAATTCATTCATTTCCTCACACCACAGGTCATGTACTGTATTTTAAGTCAAACAATAAAGGCCATTGTTCGCACGGGAAAACAAGCACAGTTTATGTAAAGGTTAAAAGACTGGAAAGGTTAAAGGCTGGTTTGTTTTTGGCAAGCTGTGGATTGCTCCTCTCAGGTGAAATGGGGAGGTTTCATGCTTTGGCAATTTGCTGGAGCACCTGCAGAGGAGAGAGGGGAGGCAGCTGATGTTCTTTGCCATGGTCAGTGCGGCCTCACTGTGTCCTTGTGCTGTATCCAGCTCCTCAGCTTCCAGCCCTGTTGTAAACTTTGCAGGGGAGGGACTGCCTCCTCCCTGTGTGTCTAAATGGTGTCCTATTCCACGCAAGCCAGATTTCATCCCAAAGCCTTCTCTTCCTTCCTGACATTTTAATAGGTACAAGGAGGTTTTTAGTGTTTAAAGGGGATGCAAGGATCAAAATCCTTGACATTTCAGTGGAATTGGCTGCTTAACTGCCCTTCAGAGTCTCTCTTTGCTTTTTCCACTGACAAGCAGCTTGGGGTGGGAATTTTTATTGAGTCCCTCTCTAAAGCCTGTTTCTTTAAGGGACTTTGGATGAGGATTTTTAGTTCTCTAGCCAGTTGGATTTATCAGCATCTGAGAGGAATTGTAAGGATCACTCCACATCAGAAATCGCTCGTGTCGTGACTGATAAAGTGATATTAAAAGCTGCAGCAGTTGTCATCTATCAACTCCTATCTTCTCCATCAGCTGCACTTGTCAAGTTCAACTGTTTTTCTTTCTAGAGTGTCCTGCAAATGATATTTTATAGCCAGGGTAAAAAAAAAAAAAGCCCTTTCTTGTTAAAAACTGTCTTTGATCTAGATGGATATTACAGAAAACAATTTGTAGTCCTAGTTGGACGTGAGGTATACAAGTATTTTGTAGTCAGAGGTATGGATGGAGAGAAGAGCTCCAATGTAATATTGATGTTTATGCTAGCAAGCAAAATTTAATCTTTCAGATTGTATATGTATTTTAAAAAGTATAGGGAGGGCTGGAAAACTGGAAGCCTGCAAGATACTGATTTTGAAATTTAGTGCTGATGGCGTTTATACAATTGTGTGAATGCTACAATTCTGTCGTTAAATTTGCAAAAACAAGTGCTCAAATTTTGGCAGCATGAAGCAGATTTTTCTAAGACATTTAGGAGTCTAATTGTGCAGAGACAAGGGTTTCAGTAGTTGTTTGTTCAGCCTGGCTATTATTGGCTCTGCCTTTTTGCTCCACTGGGATCTGGGAGTTCTCAGCATTTCTGAAAGTCAGCCTGCACTGCTGTAGGTACTCCAACAGGTATGGAAAACTCAGGCTGTTTTGTAGACTTGGCTTAGCCCCTGGATATATCCAGTGTGCCACGTTCTTGTACACAACACCGTATAAGAATAAGAAAATGCACAGTTTAATAAACCTGGTTTAGACTTACACCCTTCCTCCTGTCGTGCAGGGCAAAGTACAATGACTTCCCTCTGTTCCAGCTGTATTTCCCATATACCGCCGTCCCGTCCCACAACAGGTAAAAATAGAGCCCAGGGCTTTGGAGGCCGGCCTTGCTGTGAGAGTATGATGTGAAATTTCAGAATAATCCCACTGCAGCCTTCTGTTTACACAGCCATACTGTCCTGGGACACAGAGTCGCACAGATTGCAAGCATTCTTGCTGCGAGGAATCCGGCTCTGACAGGAATAGTCGATTCCCAAAGCTCAGCTCTGTCTAGAAAACTGGCTCTATTATCCAAGATCATGGCAGAGAGCAAACACTCCTCCAGTTTACCATAGCTTTACCATCAAAAGAAGCTTTCTTTTAGGAGTTTGAGTTCCCAAAGAGAGTGTGTTTTCCCAGGAATGTTTGGTTCAAAGCTGGTGGGCAGGATCTCACTATCAGTGCGGCATGGTTTAGGTTGGGTTTGCTCCAAAGGCTCCCAGTGCAGCATGAGGCAGAGACATCTCACCAGACCACACCAGCTCCCTGCACATGGAAGTAACTGGCTGAGTACTTTTATGGATTCATCCTGGCTAATAATTCCTTCTGAGAGGAGGTTTTGTCATGTGCACTTTAAGTGTTGGTTCGGCGCTGGGCAGCCTCTCCCTGCTGTGAGTCAACACCCACGTTTAAAGGTGTACCCCCTTTGCTTTGGGGGACATGATGCCACACAAATACCCAGAAAGCTGCTGGCTTTAAATGCCACCTTTTGTCATCAAACATCCTCTTCCAAAACAAAAACCTTCTGTGATTTCTCTGGTGGAGCACAGTGTGTTTCTTGTGCTGTATATCAGCACGCTCCATGTTTGGAGTATGGCCCCTCAGCCATATTCCTGCTGAGGAGAGATTACTCTGTTAGAATCATAGTTCAATAAAAATATGGTTCTTCTTAGCAGATGCTCAACCCCTAGATAGCAATTACTGCCTAATGTTTATTTTGCAGTGGTTACTGAGAGCTGTTGAGTCACTGACATCTTTGTTGAGAGTCTTGGTTTGGGTTTGTTTTTTTTTTTTNGTTTTTTTTTTTTCTTTTTTTTACATAGTGCCATTTGATGAAGCCAAAATCTGATTCTCAACGTCTATTGTTTTTCATGGGCTTTTAGAGAACGCCCCTAAAAAAAAGGCAGCATTAACTGGTTAGGGGCCAGTTAGCAAGGCCAGACAGAAACACCAGCAAGGGTGTGTGAATTCTGACTGTCGTCTTCATACAAGCAGGGGTCAAGAGACTGACACAGCATATGCAGATAGTAAGCCTTAAATGTTTGTAAAAAGCATAAGTGTATTTTTAGCACAATCCTTGGTAACTCTCTGTTTATTTTCAGAAAGGACTAAGTGAATTAAGAAGCTGTATCCCATTGTTTTAATGAGATGTTATGCCAAAAGGTGGTTTAGGATGCTGATTTGTTTATCCACTGCTGGACACGTTAAGGCAGTGTGTCTAAGGGAAGAATAGGGCTGAGTCAAGCAATCTGGATGCAATTTTGAACTGTCACAGGGACTTTGCACTGCCTTGAATAAGTCACGCAGAGATTGCTTGAGAAAAGGATGTGAACTTATGACAGGTGGTCACATTTTCTGTATCAGATTTTTGAAAGTCCCCATTCACCTGTCATATAAGCCCAAAGGTGCCTCTCTCTCTGCTGCTAATTTTCCCAAGGGAATTATCTGGGTATCTGGCTGTGGCCAGCACTGCTTGAAATCTCAGTGTTAGCAGCAGTTTAAGAACTCATGACTCAGCTCTCCTTGCAGGCTCGGGGGCCTGGCTTCCCTGCGTGGACAGGGGCTCCTCTCCAAGGCAGGAGAGAGCTGGCTCTCCAAACTCAGAGCTAGGTTTGCTGATTTCTCTGAACGTTTCCAAAGGAAAATAAACAGCAAGTAACCAACGTGCAGTGGGTATGAGGTGGTTACTCATACGGTTCTTTCCGTTTCCTACCCTGGAGTCCATAATGTGCATTCTTGTGTCAAGAGCTACTGTTGATGCAGCACCACAATACCACAGATTCAAAAAAGGAAGGAAAAAGAATCAATTAGATGCAATTATAATTAAAGTCTACTGACTGCAAGCTCATTCTGGCTGATTGGACAAGCTGAATGAGAAATTTCTTGATCATGAAATTTCATATCATGCCACCGCATGTACAACCCTTTGTTTACACAGAAACCTCCATATTATGCTCTGTTTGTTTTAAAAATCAACTTCTATTTTTGCAATATAATGACATGCCAGTAAAACCAAAAGGAGCATTGGCATATTCATCCACTCACAGCCTCCTTTTGTTACCATCTCTCCCCCTGGCAAATAAAATGGAAATTCATGCCTTCTAATAGGTTCATTTGTAAACTCAGCGGATGTGGGCAAATGAGGGGCAAGTGAGGCAGCTGCGTGATCAGGATTCCTGACTTGTGAAAGCAGATTTTTGGCAGTGGCGACCAAGTCTTTGGTTTGTTTTGCTTTGGCTGGTCTCTAACAAGGCCCTGATTTCCTCCTTGTTCTGGCTGCTGCTGAATTGCTGATGAGTCTACAAGGGCATCTCGGGGTCATCTGGCTGAAGCTTTGTGGGAACCTGAACATCCCAAACCAGACTGATTTCTTTGGGGTTTACCTGGTTCCCTTGAACAGGATAACCTGTCAGATGCTATTTTCCAGTGACTCTCAGACACTTCTGAGGACATGCAAACAAAATCTGCAGCTAGATTTCCCCGCTGTGGTTTCATCTGTTCCTCCTGTATTCCAGTCAAGTTGTGGTGTCTTTCTCAAATGGCCACTTGGCTGAGCTGAGAGCTGTGGGGTTGATGTTTGAGTCAGTGAAACTGTATCAGAGCTCTGCCACAGTGATATGGTTTAGGCTCCTTTGGTGCCAAGGATGAGCGGCCTAGGAGATGTTATTTTTAGGAATTGCTGGTGACTTGATGCTAAGAACTGTAAGCTGAGCACTCCAGAAAACCTCCAGCATGATCCTGTCAAGGACTGGTAAGCCTGGATCAGCCTGTGCTTTTACAAGCATTGCTCTGAGAAAGCTAATTCTCAACAGATCACTATTTGTGTGGTGTTGGCTGCTTTAAAAAAAAAAGAAAAGAAAAAAGAGAGAAAAAATAGCAGAATTACTGTGTTAGACTAGAATGATTGTGTGCTTGCCCAGCTCCAGGTAGTGTGGGCATTTGCCTTGTGAAACAACCCCACGTTTCAGAGCCTGGCACAATATGATTGCTGTATTCAGCTGCCCAGGCTTCTTGGAGTTGCAAAAGGACCATCCATTGAGGAGTGACAAGAGATCATGAGAAAGTTTGTGGGTGTTTACAGGAATTTGCAAATTTCCCATTCATTTTCTATGAGATACTCACACGGGCTGGCATTTCCTGACCCAAAAAAAAAAAGGAGGGGGGTGCTGGGAGGGAAAGAAAGCACTTGTCATATCACTAATCATGTATTCAGAGGCACAGGAGGTACAGAAAGACACTGAATAGGTCCGTGTGGATAATAGGACAGATGCTCTTATGTCTGCACTCAAGCCAGGCTGGGATCTCGTGGGATGCAGATCCATTGGATTGCTGTGGGGTTTTTTTGGAGGTGAGGTGATCTGTGGCACTGGCTCCTCCTGCACATTGCTGCTCTTGGATGTCAAGATTGCATTCGCAGTTCCCAAGTTCAAACCTCAGCATACTACACACCCACAGATTCCCACAGCTTAGCCCTGCAAAATGTGCCCTCTAACAGAAATCTCCCAGTCCTCGTGTGCTGCTTTTTTTTTTTTTTCCCACCACTGCAATGAACAGCTTTGTTTTGAACAGAAGTTTGAACATAGCTAATATTCCCACCTGTGATCTGGTCTCTCATGTGCTAAACTTGGAGTAAACAAGCATTACGTGATTCCACCCCCTTGATCCTCATTTGCAGTGGGGCATTCATGGCAGTGGCACCTCTAAATTTCCTGGAAAATGTTTCAGCCTTTTTGCCTGCCTGCCTCAGTTGTTCATGTGAAAACAGGCACAGATTTTGCTCATTGCACCTGGAGGGGTATCTTCACGTGGATAACTCAATTAGTTCAAACAACAGCAACAAAAAATTCACACCTCTTCTCTCTTCTTTACCCACCTCTGCTAGTTTAATGTTCCTGAATATAACAGAGCGTGTATTTAGTGGTCAGTCACAAACCCCAAATATTTAATAACTTACAATTTTTGGAACATGGATTAATGTTCACCAAGGTCCTTTTTGGTGAAACACAGACTCATTGCTCTAAAGAACTGGAAACCATAGTAAAGGGTATAGAAAAAGAATGGGGTGTGAAGGGAAATGAAATCAAGGAGCAGCGGCCAGAGCTGCTGCTACTCTGTGTCCCTTCCATGTGACTTTGCTCACCTGTTTAGCACAGTGGATCTTATTCTTTGCAAAACACAACCTTCTTCTCACCTGAAGGACATGTGTAGTCCATCTGTGGCTGAGGAGATTTCTTGTGTACAGAACTGTATGTGTGTGCTGGGATTTGTGAGATATTACAGTAGCACTTAGACTTGTTCAAAATCAGGAAAGAACCCTTAGGTAGTTTATCCACAGCAAATAACTCAGCAAGTCTGTCAGCAGTGCCCTTCTGGTCTGTGCAGATATTGCACACAGTAATTCATGTCTACAGACAGATCCCATCAATGAAGGCCACTCATTCTTTCCCAGTGAAGACCACCAATCCTTCGGTTGTCACGACTTCTCTGAGCCCATTGTTCCTGACTTCCTTTCTCATATAATAATTTTGACTTCCGTGACCTTTCTGTCTGCTCCTCCAACATGGATTTTAGAGCACCTACCACAGAAACAAAACTGAATCCCAATGATTATTGGTCTTCATTCCATTCACCCTAGATGGAGTTGTATTTTCCTTTCACTCCATTTCCGTTTAGACTTTCTTTTCCAATTCCTTTAAATTGTCTGGCTCGGCTGCCCAGTTTGCAAAGGCCTCTTGTGCTCTTTACTGTGTTTTTCTCACACCCCTCTGAAAGCCACAGGGTCAAAACAATGCTTCTAATCTCATTTGAAATCCCTTGTGTACTTTGTTTAGTTACGTTTTTGTGCCAGTTTTTTTGACAGATTTTTTTTTTTTTTGTAAGTGGAGGTTGCAGTTTCTCCTCAGGGGTTGAAATTCTTGTTTCGTAGAACTCAATGTAAAGCTTCACTCAGACCAGGATTATGTTGAGAATCCTGAAAGAAGAAAGATTGTTATTGCTTCTTGTTCCCACATTTCTAGAGTTTTAGTAGACCTTTGTGTAGAATTTTGAGAAATAGGAAGAACATTCTAGGTAAAAGTACAGGTAAGAGCAAAATTTCTTTTAGCCTGTTGCAGGAGCATGAGTTTGAATTTTTTTTCAAATGTATTGAACCACAGTGGATATTTTCCCTAGCTTTAAATAGTACATTTGTTTTTTTTCTGCCATTCTGCCATCCTTATTTATACTGAGTGTGTTCCAAACCCCTCTGAAGTTAGTGGAAACACTCTCACTGAACTCAGTGAACTCATCTCAGAGTTTCCCTACTCCACCTGAAGTCAGAAGGAAATTAGAAAGGCTCCTGTGGCATGAAGACTGATGGTTTCAGGAGAGAGAGAAGTCTGCCTTTATTTTATGCTCTTCTCCTCATTGGAGGGAATGCTGCTTTTTAAGGATGTAAGAGGACTCAGTTTGCTTGTGCTTCAGTGCCTACATCAGCTCTCAATCGTATGTTTTGCATTAATGGCTCATATTAAATCTGTATTCTTCTGATTCTTTTAAAATAGCCAAAGGTGATAAAAGCCCAAATATGTTAAATTATGCTTATTTTTGACTCTTTTGGGCTTCAGTCTCCTTTTGCTGCTTTTTAAAGCATTTTTTGATGTAATAAATCCATCTGGAATAGGCAGATTATAGTCACATTTACACTTCCATCTGAACCATGCAGGAAAAAATTAATAGGTGATGCTTTGAGTGCAAGCAGAGGTAAGAAATGGTGGTGACGAACCAGCTGTCTATTTATTTCTATATACCATGGAATTTTTGTTTTGGACACTTGAAAAAAATTGCATAGTGGAAAAATAAGCATCATCATTGTGAGCTCTCTCTAAACAAAGACAAGAACAGGTGATAAATTAAAAATTAAAAAGAAAAAAAAAAGGCAGAAGCTCTTTGACAGGATTATTCTTTTATGACAGGAAACTCATTCCTCACTAGAATTGTGTATGAGACACCAGGCACTCCAAGCTGAATTTGTTGCACTAACTGTGCCCTGGAGGGGGTTGCTGACCAGTTAGGAGGATCAGCAGAAGAAACAATAAAGCATTTTTATTAGCCTTGAAGTCAGACCAGTGGGAATTATCCAGAGAAGGGCCTACCCTAGTTCTCTTTCATAAGCTAACTTCCTCCAAACTATTTGATAACAAGGGAAATGAAAACAATCAGAAGGGGAGGGCAGAAAACCCTGCTGTTTGTTAATTACATGGATGTTTTGGAACTGTCAAAATGCGGTAGCTCCACAGCATTTCTGTCAACCACTGGGTAAAAGTGGCTGTGGATATCTTGTCTCCATGTCAGGAAACTGCACTGCTCTTTGGAGCTGAACTGTATTTTGCCAATGGCTTTTTGTGGAATGGTTTGGGTTGGAAGGGATCTTAAACACCACATGGCTCCAACTTCACCTTCCACCAGACCAGGTTGCTGAAAGCTTCATCCAGTCTGGACTGGAACACTTCCAGGGATGGGGCAGTGTTCCACTTCCATCCACAGCTTCTCTGGGCTGTTCCAGTGTCTCACCACCCTCACAACAGAGAATTTCTTCCTAGTACTTAATTTAACCCTGCCCTCTGCCCATTTAAAGCCATTCCCCCTTGCCCTTCCACCTCATCGTGATGATCATTGCAGCCAAAGGTCTCAGACAAAACAAAGGTACTGTGCAAACCTGCACCGAGAGACAGAGATCTCAACAGAAGAAATGCTTTGAGTTATTACTTGCATCTGATATTCTCACTGGTAGTGCTGGAGCTGCTGCTGTCAGGTCAGAGTTTTTTGTTTCTCTCAGTGTCCGGGAATGCTGCAGCAGCAGCATCAGTCATCCCAGGTGAGAGATGATGGCCCTTTGCTTGGTTTGCTGCCCTCTGCTTCAAGCTCTGAGTATTTTAATGTGATAGAAATAAAGGTCAGAGATCTCCGAGAGTGGTGTTGGCTGGTAGATAACAGCACTTCTAGAACCTTCTTTGAGTTAGGCTTTTCCTGTTGTGTCTTACTCTGGTCTGCTGTAAAAGATAAATGCCTAAATCTTTCATTTCAATGGGAAATAGATATATAAATACCTTCAAAGATGTGATTTCAATGGAAAATAGATACATAAATACCTTCAGAGATGTGATTTCAATGGAAAATGGATACATAAATGCCTTTAAAGGTTTGATTTAGTGCGGGATCTAATGTGCACTGAAATAACAGCATGCTCTGAATTGATTCTGCTGAGCATACTCAGATCCTTTTAAACTAATGCTGCAGCTGAAGCTTTAGGCACTGCAGAAATGTGATTCTAAACCAGGGTTCTTAAGGTCACCTGGTTTTTAGGATTGTCTTTCAGTGAAGGTGAAACTACTTTTTTTTTTCTTTTTTTTTTTTACCAAAGGCAAGAATTTCTCAAATACTTAAAAGTAGCATCAATGGTTCAACAAAACTTTTACTGCAACTGCTGGCTTGAATTTTGAGAGGTTTTCTTGTATATCAAAGGCAAGAGACTTTGCTTATGGGTTGCCCTGTGTAATTTCTTGACATTTGGTTTTGAAGGTGGCCATCAGGATTTCAAACCAATAAAGTTAATCTAACTGTACACTAGTCTCTCTTCAGTCTCTTTGCGTGCTTAAAATAACCCCAAATTATTTCCAACTAAATATACTAGTCAAAAAACTGGAAATACCACTGTTGATGAAATGAGGACAGGTTGGGCCGACTTTTTTTTTTTCCCTCTCCTTATAATTGCCAGTTATTGACTTCCTTTTTGTCAAGGTCACCAGAAAGCTATGGAAAACTTTATCCCAGAATATTGGGTTTACTGTCATTTCTTGAAGAAAAAGCGTCAAATACGTGAAGAACTCGCAGAGTCTCTGCCCTCAAGTCTCTTTACAAGAAACTATTTTTGTGATTAGATGCTGGACCGAGCTGCTCTGCAATTTTTCCACTGCTATTAACTGTAAATAACTTCCAGCCTTGCGTTAACCCTTTCAGCTCCTGACAAGCAAAACTGTTCTGTATCTGCTGGGTGTAATGAGAGAAACAGATGAGCTGGGAATTTGAAGCTGGGTCTGAGGCAGAGCTTTTTTTTTGTTGGGACTGTGTTTATGAACTCTTCTGTAACTTTCTCATTCCTGACTCCCCTTAGAGAGTGCAAGTATTTTTATCGGGTAGAACATTTTTGGGAAATACATCCATGGTCATGGCTGGATTTTGATCTTGTGCCTGCTGAAGCAAATGACAACGTTCTTGCTGGCCTTTGGGAAATGGTTGTGTGCTCTGCAGAGATTGACCCAAAAAGACTTTAGGATCTCTCTGATAGGCCCAATCTGGAAAGTTGTAGCTCTGAATTCAGTTCCTAATTCTGTGTAGTTGTCCAAAGGCAGCAGAACCTCAGATATGACTGCAGCCTGTAAATGCTAAAAAAAAATAATGCTGATAGGAATAAAAATATGAATACATGCTGAGTTAAGGAGGAAGGCAGCTCTTTTTGAGCAAGTCTTGAGAGGCAAATTCTCTAACCCTGTGCCTTCCCTTCTGGAATATCCATATAATGCCACGATCATGTCTCAGTCCTGACTCCTAAATTCTCTGCCGTGGCTTAGTTACACAGTGGAATCTGGCTGAGAAATTTAGATGCCTTTGTGGACACTAAAGACAATGGAAACACAGGGAAAATCTCCATGCCTCAAAGTGCTTGATCATTTGGACTCTAAACATTCCAAGATGAAAGATGCTGCAATGCTCTGGAATCCTGTGTACCTGTCAGGCTGCAGCTGAGCTGATCTGTTTTAAATGCTCCAGTCACAAATTCAAAGCTGAAGAGTGACCCTATCATGGATTTAAGGGATGCAGGCTTCCCTTTTCAGGGCAGGTTTCCACCTCTTCTTCTTTATCCACTGTAGTCTTATGATGTCCCCTATGAAATGTGGAAATTTTTTTCCCCTTAAGAACTCTTATCAGAGAAATACAGTGTGAACTGTATTAATTTAAGAACAATCTTATGCAACATATTATGGATGAGGAAAGTTTTATACCTATTCTTGTTTCACCACAAAAGAGGGAAAAAGACCATTTAAAAATTCTTGCACTGAAAACATTCCAAAGAAACGCTCTTGGTGGTTTTTTTTTTTATTTTCCTTTTTAATGGGAATTATGCCACAGAAGCTCTGGCTTATAAAGTTCATTAGGTTTTAAAAATACATTTCAGCCTCTAGGTCAGACAAAATTAAAAATTGGCAGGAGGTCATGTGGGAAAATTCTGGCAGAGCTGAAAAGTGGTTCCAGTATCCCCATGGTCCTTGGAGGAGGAATTCTGGCTTTTCTCTTTCCTTCTGGGTGTTGGAAAAAGTTCTCCAATTCAGCATCTGCCAGCAGAATATTACCACTGCCTTGAATGAAAATTAGGTCGTGTATCAAACTGATGAGTAGACGTGTTATCACAAATCATCTGAGCTGCACCCAAATACCCTGGCTGGAATGGTGGTCCTTAGGGTTTTCCATTGGACTTTTTATTCTCATGCAGCTCATGAGCACCTGCCATGAAACTTCTTCTGTATTTTGCAACCAAGTAGCAGCCTTGGCTTTGTGGTTTTTCTTTTCAAAACTAAACCTTTCAGCTTTCTGTCTCAACCATGAGGGCCGAGGCCTCTTAAGCCTGTCTTCTGTCTCTGCCAGTTACTCTCCTTCCACGGTGTTCCAACCCTCAAAAATAATCATGGCATCCAAAATAACTTGTCTTCATCGGAAGTTATGATCCAAGAGTAATATTGCTGAATCTATATTTTTATAATATTTAATATAATATATTTAATATATATAATATAATACATTTATTACTAAATCTATTTCTGTACTGCTTGATTTTTTCCAGGGCTCCACTCCACGGGCTTCAAGTCACTACCTGGGAAACTGCTATGGTTGGAGCTGCAATAGGCTGATGGATCAATCTTCTATTCCATCCTCTTTGCATTTCCTGGGATTCTGAAATATATTCACGTGTCAGAAAAGGTAAGTGTAAAGCTTTTTGTGTCTTCATCCCACAGCTTGGTTGTGCTGCTTGTAAGGATGAGCCTGTAAAGTTTTGGGATCCAGTTGGACTGGGGGTTCTGAAATGGAAATTGTTGTTTGTGCCGAGCCCCACGCAGCAGAGCAGATCCCATTACAGATTTGGGGCTGGGTCACAGGGGAAACAACAGATGGTTGAAATGTACATAAAGAGGAGGGGAGATCAAAGGAGAAGAACTGGGAAAGGTTTAAGTTGGTCAGAGCAGGGGAGGCCTAGTCTGGCTATCTAGTCCAGTCCCAGTATGATTTTTTTGCCTTTCTCTCTTCTGTGGAGGCATAGAAAGGAATATATAGGGGGAAAAAAAAATACATGTGTGGTTGTGGTGGGAAATAGGCCAGATAGAAAACTACAAAGTTTTATTATTGGTGCAGAAACCGTGGCTATGTATGGAGTCCAGAACTGTGGTGATTTTGCCTCTCATACGCAAGGCAACTGTGTATCCAAATTAAGTGTCTAGGAGAGAATATTTTTTGTTCCAGATTAAGGTACAAGACTAACATTTGGTGCTGGAAAGATACACTTCTCTGCTATGGTTTCTTCCTGATGAGTTTGCAAATCTTCCCTGAGTTGTTGTTTCACCCTTTCCATTTGAAATTTGAAAGGCAAAAGGTTTTATTTTACCATTTTGTCTATGTGCGCATGTCGGGGAGAAAAAGGGGGAAGGAGGAAGCAAGGGATGGAGATGGGCTCTTGTGTTTTGCTTTAAAGTCCTGTGTTAAACATAATCCCTTTCATCTGTAGAAGCAGTGTCAGCATCCACAGGGGACTGCTGTGTCTGAACAAGACTGCTCAATTTGTTTTTGATTAAGCATAATTATTTATTGCAAGACATGCAATACCATCTGAGTCCCGGCAAGGAAGGTGTGTGTTATGATTTGGGTTTATTGTTTCTCTCTGTCTTGGTTTAAATCTATTTCCATCACCCTATTTTATTTTTTTTTGACAAAAAGAAAGGAATGTATTTTTGGGATACAACTTAAAAAGCATTATTTATCTCGACCCAAAGAACAGCAAAAAGAGCAACCTTGAAAGATTTCTATAATGGAAATGAAACAACCAACACAGAAATATGAGGAAGAAATTACACCCATTAAATACATCTAGACTGATGAATGATATGATGGCTGCCTATTCAAGTTGGAAATTTTACACATGATTGAAGCTTTATTTAGTCTAATGAAATGTGCTTCCTGAATGCTGCATCTGAGTGACGGCGTGACCTAGAGCACAAAAGAAAGTATTATGTGATTAGACTGAGATCATTCTCATTTAAAGTCATTGTGATATAATTTTACGTTTTTAATTAGCAGCATATACTTTTGTGCCCATTGCCTCTTTTATTGCGAATACCTTTTCAGGTCTTGTCCTTCCACAGGCTCGTTTGAAGCTCAGCATGGATTAACAGCAAAGGGGTTTGGAGTTCATTGATCCTTTTTCTTTTTTTTAAATCCCCCCCAAAGCGGTGAATGGTGGGAAGGGAGGAAGCTGATCTTTCAGAATAGGCTCACCTTGTGCTGAATTTTTCCTGAGTTCCATAGGAAACTCTCTGCATTTTGGCTTGAAATCCAGCTTAAACACCTTGTTTGGGCCATGAAAATACTGACAGTCGCATCTTTTAAATCAGTGAAATTAGGTTTATTGGTAAAGCAACTGATTCTAGTGACATTCCCCTTGGCTCTGGCAGCTGGGATTTCATGAGGGCTGTGGCATTATACTGATTTACATCGCTGGGAGTTTGGACCTACGTCCTCTACACCACACATTTCTTACCCCACTTCACCTTTATGAGCTGGGCCTTTACTTTGAAGCTGCTTTTTTTTTTTTGCACCAGGCTGCAAGGCAACTCCTCACACAGAAATCCAGTGTTTGGATTAAAAGCTATTAAATCACGTTTGACTCGAGCAAAATTTAACATGGTTCATAATACAACTTTATGAGCTATTGAGATTTCTGGCACTATAAAATGAGTTTGTTAATGGGTTTCATCAGTTGTTACTTAAAGTGACGTTAAAAAGTAGTGAAGGGGGAAAGTAAATGCAAGGGGTGAGCTTGTTTCTCAAGTCTGCAGTTCTTTCCTTTCTCAGAGCATTAGCAGGGGTGAGCAAGCATTAAACAGGTTCAGTGTGCTGCCTTTGTGTGGAAGAGCTCGCTGCAGACCCCATATTTTCAGATGAATATGAACTTGCTGACCACAATCCTGACTTTTAGCTTGTTAGTGAGGTTCACTGATGAACACCCAGGACCAGACAGATAAGCCAGACACTTAATCTATCCACTGTATGTGTTCAGTCAGACTAAAGCTTTATCAATCATTTCAAACTGCATTTCAAGAGCATATTGTATAGCTTCCCATTACCATAAATTACTGAACTTTGAGCCTGTAGCAATTTAACCATCTCATTCACGAGGCATCTGAAGGTGTCCATGTACCTGTAAGTACCTTACTTTGTGCCTGTATGGAAGATTCATAATTCCTCAGCACATTTTCTGTTTTTATTACAGCCTCTAGTTGAAATTTGGGAGGGCAAAAGAAAAAAGTCAGGAACAGCTTTTCAATTACAGTTTCTAAAAAAATTCAATTTGAAATTTAGGGTAATTTTCTTAGATCACTTTTTAACTCACTACATATATATCTTATTTATCTGGCTTGTATTTCCTGCTGTAATCAAAAGGATAAAGTTTAAAAAGGGCATTATAAATGCATGTGCCAATTGCAGAATAGCATCTAATACTGAGAGAGACAAAAAATTTATCTTTTCTTAAGGGACACTTCCCCATTTTTTACCTGTCTTATTACTGTTTAAATTCTGTTTTCACACATACAGTTGCATAGGCTAATCATATCTGTCATGAAAGTAAGGCAGCATGTTTACAGGTAGGGAGGGCCAATTCACCTGATCATTTTTTTGTGCTGTTTACAGAATTTAGGCTTCAGATGTGCTCAGACCTTTTTTTGTTCTGCTTCAGTTATTGTCTGGCTTAAACTTCAAGACGTGAGGTCCAGTAAGAATTCCAAAATCTCATGTTAGCATCTCAGATCTCACGTCAGCACTCTGGATTGTGACAAGCTCAGGTACTTCTGACCAAGAGAGATTTGACTCCTTTTGGAGCCTTGCCAAGATGGTCACACCTACAGGCAACTGTCCAACCTTTGGTTCCCAGGAACCAAATCATGGCCTAATTTTTAGAAGCCTCCATATTTATATCATCAGAATTTCATTGTTTTCATTGTTTTTTAGCTGTTTTTGTACCTTTTTATTCCTTGGTGGCCGTAGTGAGTGTATATTGGTGTGGTACGTTGAGAAGGTGATGCAGCCCATTTGAAGTCATGCAACAATTGCATCAGTTAGAGCTTATCAAACCCAAGGTTCTTTTGTTATTTTCCCTTCAAATTACATTTTGTGGTCTATTAAGCATCATTTTCTGATATTTGGTGAAGTCTGAGTGTAGTGTCTGTAGCATATGGCTGGTCTAGATTTGGGCCAGGCTTTGTGCATTATAAACCTGTCAACAAATCCTGTTTTCAGCTGTGATGCAGCACTGACGGGCAGTTGAGGAGGAGACATGATAAAGTCTTTGGGACAAATTACACATCACCAATTAATTATATGTAATGCTTGGCATAGCAGATGTGAATTTTGGGCATGACCATAATGCTTGTTTTTACTGCCAACAATTATCATCTGCTTTAAGTCACATCTTGGATGAGGAAGTGGATCTTGTGATGTTACGGCAAATGCACAGAATATGAATAAGCAGACACCTATGGGTTTAAGCTCTGCAGGAGGAGATTAAGTACTTGACTGTGGATATACTTCAGGTGCATCCAGAGAAGTTTGGTTTCCCATGCTAACTGCAGCGAAGGAGGGGAATTATTTCCGTGGGTTTCCTTGAACTTTTGGATTGAGGCCCAGAGCCTGATCTCATACTTTGCCTAGAGGAGATTTCTGAGAACATGCAGACTCGGGCATCCAAGGGACTAGCAGTGCCAGAGTGGTTGTAAAGGGCCACAGCCAGGCCCTTTATTTAAATGACTTCCCCAACGTGTTCTAGGGTGCTTTAAGCAGCTCGTGGTTTGTTTCACCTACTTAACATCACACTGAGGAAGAGTCCCCATCCTTTGACAGACAACAGACCAGCTGGTGACAAACGTTGATCAGCTGTGTAAAAGCAGAGGGTGAGACTACACTGGGATTGAAGTTTTGGGTTTGTGGACTGTGGGAAAATTAGTTGTACAGACTTTTGGGTCTCCTCTGCTGAAGTGCAGCTCTTGATCACTGTAATTTTGGATGATGCTTAAATGGTTTCTCGGACTGTGCAAACCACAGGCTGTCCCAAGCTTTGCCAAAGAATGAAGAGTGGCTGAGTGGCTGTGCTTCCTCACAGCATGTTTCTGAGATTTGTCAGTTCTGTCACACTCCTCAGACCTGTGGAAAGGAAGGGAAAGGGGTTTCCAGATATATTCTGTTCATAATTATGGAGAAACTCACAGCCGCACCACATAAAAACCTTCTAATGGTTCTTGCACTGGCACATGAATGGTAGTGAGGAGGATGTAGTTTAAAAATACAACACAGACTTTTTTTCTTATAAAACATTTCAGGAAATCCTGCATTTTAGTGGGAATTTCTCACCTTTGAAGAACGCTGCATTTGAAGAATTTATAATGCTCTATTATCTCTGGGCCTGATTTGCAACATATTTATGTAAAGCGAAATTCAGTCTGCAAAGATACTTCTTTCTGAGCATTCTTATTGCATAGCTATGTAAATGTTCTTATGCAAGTAGAGACAATAATTATGGCTTAAGGCTATATACATTACAAGCAGGGAATTCCTCATACATTTAAATACATATTTTAGAAGCAAATCTGGATCTGGTTTCAAAATCCAGAGTGGATTGACACCAGTTTACATCATCACTATCTGGCTTTTCGAAATTCAGAGAACACATTAAAAATAAAACTTGTGGTGGGGGGGGAGACTGGAGTTGTATCATATAGCAAGTGAGCACAGGAATGGCTGGCAGGAGAATGGTATGCTGCAGATGAACTGGACGGGGGACAGATTTGCACTGTTGTAAAGCACATGGGAAAAGTCCCTTCTGTTTATTTCTTTTTTTCACCCCCTTACTAATTTACTGCAACCACAAGCCATGTGTTCCAGTTCCTGTCTGGGAAAAGAGGCTGGGGAGGCTGTGTTGTGACTTAGTCAAACCAGGGATCTCGAAAGCAGCAGGAAAACTCCCAGAAATTCTGAATTTGCTCGTAAAAGAGCTGAGGAGAATTGTTTGTAAACCACTCAGCACTAGGGACAAGGCCACTGTGGCCATACTGTCCCCCTGTTCGGTGCTCAAAGCTGTAATGAAGGACAAAACATCTTCAGTGAAAGCTTATGCCATAAAATTGTTGGATTCATAATGCCCCCAAAAGTTTATGTTCAGTGTCAGCAGGGCAGTGACTTGTGTGGAACATCCCAACACCGATGTACTTTGGGAAGAGTTGTTGTGCTTCATGTAGATAATATTGAAAACTGAAAAACTCCTGCTTAAGCTCCTCCTTTCCTTTCTTGCTGTCAAGGTGAGAGAAGCACGTTGCTGTTCCTTGTGTGAGACAGATTATTTCCTCTGGTATATAAAGGATCTGTGACAGGCTCGAAGCTCCCTCTGGTTCCTTCTCTTTGCAGCCACTCCTGCAAGACCAAGCCTCTCACCTGCCCTCAAATATGACCTTGCAGTATCTTAGAATAGGGATGGAGATATGCTTGTTGTCTGGATTATAAAGTAAAATCTGTAAACTACTGGTTTAGCAGGCTTAAAATCCAATATATAGCTTTTTATGTGGCTCACCTGTGATAAAGATGTGAAGAGTAATGTTCTCATCTGAGCACTCTCCCTGTGGCTTTAGGAGACTGAGCATGGGAAGTGCGAGAACACAGCCAGGTAAGTGGAAATATATCTGGAGATTAGTGTAATCTTACCTGCTGCTGCTGGTGAGACAGCAATGAAATTACTTCTCACTGATAAGATTGATAGGAGTTGCTGATGCATGGTTTTAAACTTCTGTTGTAGGTTTAAATGTCTACTTTTTATCCAGTGTTTACGCTAAACTTCAGCATTTTCTTCTTTTTTTAATTAACTCTAGCCTTTTTTGTCCTTTTATTTTTTTCCTGTGCCTATTTATATTTTGCTACCAATTGTGAATTTAAAAGAAATGTTTGCCTTTTGGATTTCTCTATTCTTAGCTTAATCCTTCCTAGAGATTCAAAAGAAATCAAGGTAAGGTTTTGTCATTAAAGATGGAGAGGACACATTTCTTTCCTAGTGTGCATCAGCCACAGACATCCTTATGTGGTTTGCTGAGTGTTAAAGGCTGGAGGGATTTAGTAACTGGTATAAAGCAGGAACTCTTATTTCATAATTTTTCCCTTAAATTTGGAAGGGCTAAAACATTTAGAAGGATAATTGATGTGTGTTGCAAAGACAGACCATTCAACAAAGCCCCTTAATATTTACTCTTGGCATTAATGCACTGTTTGCCAAAGAAAACTCTGAATCCCCGCTGAAATATATTTAAATTTGAGTTGTGTATATAGTATATAATTGCATCTATAATGACTATATCACATATGTGTGCACATAGATTTTGTAGTGGGGTTTTTTTTGCTCATATCTGGAGCTGAGACTAAAAACGCTTTCAAATTTAGTGACTTTGATAATAAAAGTGAGAGAACTTTTACTTTTTAACATCAGTATGGAGTTTTGTTAAGTCATTTCCTAGAGGGGGAAATGCTGATTTTGGAGAGGGTTACTGTACTGTGCATGGAACTCCTGGTTTAGGCAACTGGTTAGACTGGTGTAAATAGGGATCTGGACAGGTATATATTCTACCTCTTCCTTTTTTTGTGAAGAAATTAGTTTTTAGAGGTGTTACTGCTCCTCTTTCTCACACAGCCTCAAATCTGTACAGACCATATGCTGCTGAGTCAGAAAACGTGTTTGGGTGCTGTTTGTTAAGCAAGTTTTGAAAGTTTCTTTTATTTACTTCTATCTATGCACTGGAAGAGTAAAATACTCCTGAGCATTAAAAATTGCCTTGATTGGAACACTCTGTGTGTGGAGATGCTGCAGTTCAGGACCCTCCAGGTGTGTCAGACCACATTTGAATCCGTGTAGGTGACACAGCTGATCACCAGGCATGCCAGAGCTGGGGGTCTGTCTGCTCCGTGTGTTGTTCATCCCACAGCTAACAGCCCGTGGCTACTGGGGCTCATGGGAAAGGCTTCTCTGGTACAAAAATAGGAGGAACAGCCTTCTGACAAGAGCTGGCACCTTCATGACAGCCACATCCTTTCACACCATGCTATAATGCAGTTCAGCGTGCTTTGAAGGCCCAATTTGGTGGTGGTCCTGCCTTATCTCTCAGTAGATACTGATCCTTATCACAGAGTCATAACAAACTGTTTGGTGGAGTTGGAGGGGGTGAGAGAAGCCTTTGGCTCAGTTTAGAACAAGTCTGACGTGAGCATTAAGATATTCTGTCCTTTGGGTGGCTGGCCTTTTTTGGGTCAAATTTTAGGCAGTTGCTAAAAGCCAATGCAGTGTTAGACCTGCTCGTTTCAATGAGACGTCCAAACTGTCAGGCTTGGAATTCTTCTACTCGAGGACATTCTGTTTAATTCTTTTGTGACTGCATCTGAATGCTAGGAAATGGTGGCCTAGTGTAATTTCTCAGGCAAATGCAAGGTTGTCTTAGTAACTCGTGACCCCCTTGACTCCAGAGTTCGAGGAGAGAAAAGGCAAAGTTATTCAGCGATTGGAGGAAAGTGGAGCAAAGTGTTATCTCAGAGCTGTGATATTTGGCTTCCAGTGGCCACAGAAACTTGACACACATCAAACGTCAAACTAGCTGATAGCAGACAGGAAGGATTAGTGTTGACACAGCAGAGCTGACCCCTGCCAGCAGCGAGGCTGTGTTTAAACACAGCCACGTCGCTCCGAAATCACCCTGGGCGTGCGAGCGGTACGGACTGGAGGTGAACGTATAGGAAACACAGGGCATTGGGACATTCTCCTGCCTAATTGGGCTGACAGCTCAGTCTGGATGGAGGACAGTGTTTATTTACTCATTGTTGTGTGATGAGCAAATAGAAAGATATGCCTGCTTTAGCCCGTGCTGATATTGGTGCTAACACTGTCTGGCTCCAGCTGCCGTAAGCCGGGACAATACAACACAAAAACTTCCTATTCACCATCACTTCTAAGTCTGTCCTGGCACAGATATGCAATGACCTCAGACCACGGTTGGGTCTAATAAGGAATTTATCTTCATGGAAATGTGACCTCTTGCTACCAGAAGGCTACAAAAATACGAGTAACAATGGGTAAATGAAGATAAAGGTTTATCCTGGCCAAATGTTGAATTTTCAAAACAGTTCAACCCTGCCATGAAAAAAAACTACTGTTTGACATAGGTCGCTGTCTGAAACTCTTAAAAAAGTTATCCAGGTCACTGTGGAAAGAACATGCTCTTATTATTGTTTTTATAAGTGAAAATTACTGGATTGATTCTTTTTTCTTTTGAATGATGTGGACATTCTATATCAGTTTTCAATTCCCAGAATCCACTTTGGATACAGGAAAAGAGATTTCAGGAAATTCAGTTTTTCACCAAGGAATTAGTCTTTTTCCTCCCTTAACCTCCACCCTCCACACTAGGAGTTCACACTCTGTATGTGCTTTTAATCTTGACTTCAATATATTTTACTGTGGCCAGCTTTTAGTTACAGTTTAATAACTTCAGCTTTATTTTGCCCCAGGCCATGTTATAATGAATAAAAAGCTTTTTCTATGATTTAGCTGAATTTATGCAGCTGCCCTTGAAACAGCTGCATAACTTTTCCTACTGACTAGGACGGGTAGCAGTTTACTCAGCACAGACTGATCAGCTGAATTTTACTTCCAAACTCAGTTTTGCCAAAAAAAATCAAGTTAAAAAGAATGTAGATCCATGACCATGCTTCCAGATACCTAGTGAAGTGTTGATCTTTCTTTAATTAAAATTATCCTCAGCCCCAAAAGCAATTTAGACTGAATAAGGACCATATTTTTATGTGGTCCTGTACGGCACCTTGTGCAATGAAATCTTAATCTGATGAGGGCTCTGATACACCCAAAATTGCTGTTTCCCAGTCTTATGAAGGAAATGGTGAGTGGATATGGGAAGAAGCTTGCATCAGTCTTTGCCTATGTTACATTTGACCACTTCTGAGTTGGTTCTCCCTCTGAGCACACCTTACAAGCAGGTCTGATCCCTCAGTGGCTGCATCAAGATCTACAGAGATGTCAAAAGTGTATCTGCAGAGCCTGTGCAGTGGTTCTGACAGGAATCATGTGACCAGCTCAGAACAGGCATCCAGCCTTTCACCTCGCTCATTTTGTGTCTTAAACCCTGGCATCTGAAAAGGAATCCTGATCCAGGAGCCTGTGTGGATTCCAGCCGAGCAGACAGCGAGGAGGTTGGATAATACGCCCTGTGTGGGAACCTGCCTACAAATTGAAGGACGGCAGATAGGATGGAAGAGGCAAGGGGTCAGCAGCGTGCAGCTTAGGGAGCACGTGGTTTGAATGCAACTGTGAAACCTAAGACGCCTCATCAATTTGTGAGGCTTCTTTAATAAGGGCCCAGCTTCATCTCTGTGCAGGGAATCCTCTCCAGAATTCCAGACACATGAAAGGCATTTACTCATAATGCCTACTAGTCTCCTGAGTACCTGTTAATAATTATGGCTGGCCTTTTTGGCCTTAGAAGCTTTCTATTACCTGGTGTTAAACCTTTTAGAGTAAACTGGAAACCAGGATAGGATGTTGAATGTGAAAAGGTGTATTTGTTAATACTCCTGTGCACTGACAAATCTGAACCAAGTGTACAGTTCTTACTTGCTCAGGATTAGAAAATATGGAATTGAAATGAAGAACAACAATTTACATGTACTTAAAATGGCAGGTTTAAAAGAAATCTTGTAAAGGAAAGAAAAAAAAAGCAGCAATAAACTCTAGTCTGAGATCATATTATTAAACAGAAATATTAAGCGAACAGCTTTTTAGAAGAATGAGAATCAGTTTGCCCAGCTGCTCTAGTAGCAAGGAAAACCTTAATTAAAAAATAAGAGAATTCTGCACACATACTATTCATTTCAGTATAAAAAAGGTAAGTGAAGAAAGCAAAGTAGATTAGATCCTGGTGTAGACTGTATGTTCTAAACTTAAAAAGATCATAAGATCTGTATTAAAGATAAAGCACCCCCTCAAAGAGTGAGAGCACATTGAGTCATGCAATGAACCTTTTATTCATTACAGCTCTGAAAAATTTGGGGTCAGTTCTCCATTCCTTTATAAAGGAGACTTAAATGTAGTGTTTCTGTAATATATGTTCAGTTAAAAGCCCTCCTCCCAGCTTTTCACTGCCAGAATGAGGTAAAGAATCTGGAGATTTTAGAACTAATAAGCCAAGCAGTAAAATGGTGCACGTTTGTGTGGAGCCTGATGAGGGATGGGAATGCACTCAGGGAAGGTTTGGCTGCTTCGGCAGAGCCGTTGACGGGTGGACACACCAGGACTTCGTTCAATGAATCGACCTGGTCAAATTCCATCCATGGAAATTCAAAGAGAGGGGGGAAAAGGCAAGAAAAACCTGACTCTGGTTGTTACAAACTGTACAAGTTGAAAGCTGAACAAGCCATCCACCTGCAAACCAAGTGCTAAACCTTAGGAAACTGGGAAAGAAGAACTGAAGAAATCTTAGTTGGAGTACCCGGACATCCTTGACTTTGATTGATGTGGGGGAAAAAAAAATTGAAAAAAATCTACTTTCTCTGGGCAGGAAAAGCCATGTAACGACAAGATAATGTCATGCTGCACTGAACAGAAAAGCTCAGTAAGACAACTGCTATCAAATATTCCAGCTCTTATTCTTTGGGAGCCTCTGAGGTCAGAGAGGTGAGACAGATGTTCCACACTCCGTCCTGTACTGCAGTTCAGGCCTCTCCACAGAACCAGGATGTGCTGATGGATCAGAAAATTAGTCCTTCAGATACAAAGATCTCAGGCCCTTCAGAGCTCCCATACGCTTCATTAGTGAAAAGACTTTGGTAATAATGAACCTCATTTTAACATTCTGAACGCTGCCTTTAAACATAGTGGGTAAGAAAAATTAAAGTAATAAGGTAGGGAATAAAAGAAAATTCTTGCATTCTTAATATGTTTGGAAATATAGTCTTTCCTTACAGATTTAATTCTTCCTATGAATGTCCACACTGTGTTTGCAATATTTTTAAAAAACCTGGATAGAATCACACTGGAGTGAGTGTTTGTGAAGTTAATAGAAAATTCTGGGCCTTCAACTCTGATAAATGTAACTCCAGAGTCCTATGAAAAATTTCATTTTCAAGGAAGCCTTGCCTTTTTATGGGAACTTTGTCCAGCTGAAAAATTTTACTGGCTCTACTCCTCATTCCCAGTTATGGACCAGATTTGGAAATACCTGTGAAAAACAATATCTTGGTTTCAAGGAAACGCACGGATAAAAGCATTGTAATTGAGGACATCCAGATCTGTTCTTACAGAAATGCTTTGTATTTACGTGGTCTGTTACTTACACGTTCTGAAGAGCATTACAAGCATAGAAAACTCCAAAAGGGTGAAAGTTAGCCAAGAAAACCAGCTGTGCATGACTTTGAGTCCTATCCCAAACACTTGGAATCCATCTGCCTGGCTCATCAATACATCTGTATTGCTCTACTTGCAATGTGACTGGTTTGGTCCTAGAACTACTGAGACAGAGCAGTGGAGGTATATAAAACCAGGGCAGTCATGGAAAAAGGAAATTTCGGTGTCTTTGTGCACGAAATTGTTTGTGCTCAGAATCAGCGAGATGGATTACAGATGTATGTCAGAGAAACAAGGCAATTCACTTGGATTTTTACAGGGCATTCTCTTAAAAATTCTTTGCAAGGCTTTAAAAAGATGGGGAGGGGGGTGAGAAGGAAATATATAGCATAAATACACATACATATTCCTGCCTGCAATCCTCAAGGCCATGCAAATATTTTGTACCTTTAATCATTAATGTATCATAGGGCTGATGAGAAGTTAGGCTGGGTAGGAAAAAACACAGGGCAGGAAGTTGAGAGGTTTGAGTTCAATTCCAGCTTCAGGACAGAATTCCCATGTGAGCATGGGCCTCTGGACCCATGCTTACCTACACAATGGAAACACAGAGTGTTTCACCCAAACTATTGCTGAAACACTGTTCTGAAATAAAAATGGTGCTGAGCCACTCTGGAGTGCAGACCTACCTCTTCTGGCTGGAAAAGCTGTGGGCATTTTGCTTTTTCCTGCAGAAGAAGTAACACAGGATTTGTTCTGAGCTAGAAACGTCACTTCCTTCCTCTTTCTGCAGTTTTGCTAGGTGGATTGCAATCCCAGCTTCTGAGTCTGGCTTAGTATAGTAAATATTAGATTTTAACTTTACATTAAGTTACACTGAGTACGTTACTTTTGCATTAAATGCCTGTGAGTATTGTGTAAAGAGACTGTAGGTTCTACATCATTGTAGTGCCCTTTCTGGGTATTCTAGGTCTGGGTCCATCCCATCCACCCTCAGGCACACCACTCTTGTGCCAAATTTAGGAATCTCATTACATGGCTAGGCTGGAGAAGTGACCTCTTGTGAGTACATGTATCCTGTGTTCTTTGGACCATTGACACAACCAGCTTTCTGATTGAAAGGCTCTAGTTAGTAACTGATCCAGGAGAACTCTTCCAGAATATCAATGACTTAGCTTAAGTTATTTCCTCAATGACAACAATAATCTGAAAAAGAGAGGTAGAATAAATGTTTATATATGTGCAGGTATAGTGGGGAATCTGCAGAGTAACTACCTTCACATAAATGTTTTGTACAAGAGTCTGTTGTAATTGATATAGAGTTTGTTGGATTAAACCTGGCACAAAAGTTGCCAATTGTGAGTTTGCTAAATCTTGAAATATGGATCCATTTGGGGCCTCTTCTTCTAACAGCAGTTGTTCAGCTTTACTGGAGTTGCCAGTTGAAGTCACCATCAGATTTCCGTTCTGTGGAAAAAGCACTTGTTATAAATCTCAAATAGTCAGTAATTGATCACAGCCTGGAATTGTAAAACTCTATCTCGGTGCCTGAAATAGCACATGCCTGTGGTGTGGTATGTGGTTTCAGTCCCTGTCGAGAAAAAGGGAGACCTTGGAGAATATGAAAGTCTTAAGGAGCTTTCCACTAATAGAAGGGTCAAGGGACAGCCCTGTCAAAGCATCCCCTCGTTAAAGCTGTGTGGGGAAACAAACTGCTTTTGACCTCCAACGTCTCAGCTGTCAGTCACAGGAGATGAACACTCCTTTTGTTCAGATCCCTGAGAAAATCCCTTGATTCTCCTCCCTTTCAAGCCCTCTGCTCTGGGTCCCATGCCAGTGTCCTTACTGAGGCCTTACTGGCAGGAGTGATCAGCCATGATCCAGCCATGCCAACCTGACTGGATTTGCCCAGAGCATCGTGTTGAAGTGATGAGAGTTAACACAACTTCCCTTCTCCCCACTGCAACCTCCATCCTCATGAGAGATCCAAGGAACTGCAGACTTCTCATGGGTGTCTGCAGTATGCCAGCTGTAGTATGAGAGTTGTGGTAAAAACCGAGATTGGTTGGACATTTGAGAAACTAAATATTGACATAAGAACTTAAATTTAGTTTTGTGGCTTTAAAAAAAACCCCAACCAAACAATCAAGCAAAAAACAACAGTTTGATCTCTGTTTTTTGTTTTTAACAAGCTTTCAATGAGATCACCTTGTGGCTTTTAATTTATTCTAAACATAGTTTATTTTTGATGTTGACATCTCAATCAGTTTGGTCAATAGGACAGTTTGGGATCACTGATACTTGAAGCTTTCACAATTCTATATGGATAAAACTTTTTTGAATAATTTACTGCTGTTTTTTAATAAAGGGAAAGTAAGACTGCTCTATCATGTTGAACCAACAAGAAATCTTCAGAAGATACCTGATCGAGGGACTTAACAAATTTCCATTTGCTGAGAGTGAGTGCAAAGGGATTCTCTGCTCTTGAACCACTGCAGATTTGTTAACATTTTGCTTTCTATAGTTTTACTATCAAAGACCTTTTTACTTAGTATATATTTTGTAATAACTATTTGAAAGGATTAATCAATCCCAATACTAAAACTTTACTGCCTTTGTAATGGATTAGCCTCTGTACCCAGCTAGATTCTGAAAGGTGTTGCAGAAGTAAAGCAGTAGCAGGATGCCACAAGTCCTTTTAAATCAAATACCCCACTCCTGGCTTGAGGCAAGTCTCTGTTCTTTGGGGAGAGGCCTTCGGATGGAGCATTCCAGATATGCATGGCAGAGTTTGTGTAGCTTGTTTAAGGCTTTAAAATAAAAAATTGTGTTTTAAATCCCAATGGACCTTAATACCTTTGAGAATGAAAAATTAACTGGGGTGGAAAAAAAGGATATTCTGACACATGGATTAGCAATCAGCTATAAACTGAAGTTAAAAAACTCAATTCCCTTTTTCCTTGTACTTCCTTTGCGGTTCTGTGCCATATTTTCAGGGGAACAGGCATTTCAACACTGGCTGGGGTGGGCTCCAGTGCAAGTCTGTAGAAGGTTAGAAGGTCCATATTCATCTTCACTGGTGGAGCTGCTTAGCAGAGCTCAAACAGGGTGCACGACTACAGGAATTATCTCCTAAAAATGTGTTTATTTTGTGTGGTTATATTTAGAGCTATCCTATCTTTAAGGGCCCCTGGTAAACTGTTCCCCTCCTCACTGGTGAGGGTGACCCTTCATCAGCGCAGCAAATGGTCAGACTTTCAAACCTACCAGCAGTCTCGAATAAATACAAATTTCAAGGAGTCGCCTTTGCTCTCTTCTGTTTTGTTTAGTTTTTGTTTTTTTCCCAGCTGCTGAGGAATAAAGAATACACTCATCTGAAGGGCTGACAAACAAAAAAGGCCTTGCAGCTGGTGGTGGCCCTGGTATCCAGCCTGGTGGAGCAGTCTGCCACGCAGATGAAGAGGAGGGTGGTCTAATCATAAGCAAGTTAAAGGCAAGCAGAGTGACATCTATGACTGGCTCCAGCCTTAAGCTTGTTAGGGGGGAGGAGGTATATTGTTGTTATTGTTGATGTCAATTAGGACAAACCTCTTTCTTGGCAGTAAGCAGGGGAGGGTGCTTACAGAGAAATCCAGCTGCTGGAATGCCACCAAGTATCTGGTGGAGAACCTGCGTTCCAGATGTGTAACTAACTCTGTGCACCTCCATCTGCTGAGCACTCCATATGCTGGTACTGGCTTAGGAAAGGACACAGAAAGTTATGGCTTTCTTACTGATAATTACACATCTCAGCATTTTAAAGCTACAGGCAAAACCTAAAACAGTCCGGAATTCCTCTGGATTCAGTTCATTAACAAAATTCCTCTCACAAGGAAAGGAGGGTCAGGCTTTCTCTAGGCAGCAGTAAATCAGGAATAAATCAATGGGGTTGCACCATCCAGGAGCAGTGGAGTATGTTTAGTCAGGTCTTGTTTTGAGGACCAACATGATTCTGATGTCACAATGTTCTGCTTGCAAGGTTTGATGTCCTTTAAACAGAAAGTTGCCTGATTTTCCTGATCAGATTCCCCTAGTGCAGATAAAGGGAAGGCAAATGAAAGGGAGAACAAGGGAAAACCCCAACATGGCAACTGAGGACAAATAAAAGCAGATTATGGTGACTGAAATCACAAATTTTTACTTTAGAGGGCCCAGGATCTTTAAATACAAGAGACACGGAGAGCCCAAAGCAAAGTGGCACAGACTGGTGCATGCTCTCTTGTTAGAGAAGAGTTGTGTTCCTGTTTCATGGCATTTTGGACTGGGGTTCATCTGGCCCCTGTGGGTTCCTGGAGGATCCTACAGAACGAGTATTTGAGTGTTTTGCCTGGCATCAAGTCCCTGAAGCAGAGTGGTGCTGCATTCCAGCTCTCACATATGTTGCTGTTACAGCATGAAACTGGTGATGGGTGCACAGGGCTGTGGCACAAGGGCACGTGGCAGTGCCTGAGGGTGTGGAGTCTGCTGGGGTGGCATTGCAGAGCTCCTGAGGTGCTCAAACCCTCTCACGTATGTGCTGCTTTGGGTGCAGTCCCCAAAGGGTGATATTGCTGGCCTAGGCCTGGATATGGTACTGGAGGGAGCTACTTGGAGGAGCCTGGATACAACCAGGGAGTAAAATGACAATTACACGTTATGGATGCTCATAGTTGCAGTGTTTGAACTCACCTGTAGAACAGCTTTGTTTATTTGAGTAAGGACACACCTAGAGATGGTACAGAAGGGGGTTTCTGCTCTAGAGGTGTTTCCTTGACCTGGAATCTGTGCAGCATGGCAGCCTGCTTTTCCCAGGGAGCACTTTTCCTCACAAGTGGACATGGTTCCTCAGATGAGGACGTTTTTTGTACCTTCCCAGTGTCTGAATGGAGCCCAGGCACAACAGTGTTTACCATGTTTTTTGCACGTTTCGTTACGCAGCATAAGAGCAGGATATAAAGCCTTATTCATGTGGGAGCTCATTTTAGTCTCACCTCTGTGCTCTCTTTTTATCTCTCTTATTTCTCTGTGGTTGTGCTGCCATTTTTGTGAGACACTGGGTGATCTCATTAAAGGAAATCCCGTAATGGTTGTTATTAATCTTGGATGCCAAACTGGCTTTGTCCTTTAACTTTTCCTTTGACACGTTGAAACTGGCCACTACATGACTACCTAGGAAAAGGATGGTGTTTTTCAGGGAACAGGGATTGATTTAGCACGAGCTTCTTAGGAAACTGTGGCTGCCATAAGCTTTAGTGAAATCTGAAGGAAAATTGCCATGATTCATCCACAGTGGTTAATATGACAAAGCCCAGATCCATACAAAAGAACACCTGGCCTGCTAGTGAACGTATCTCTGGAGAGCAGAATTTGCCCACATGTTTGTTGCTCTAGCAACAAGCCTGAATGTGGATCACTATTTTTTGAAACACCACAAGAAAGAACAGATTCCACTATGGGAAATGTTCTGTCATAAAGAAAATTATATTTGCTCTACAAACACTGAGTTCTCCCACTTTGTAAAGACTGACTGCCACTCTCTGAATCACTAAAAAACACAGAGGCCCATTTCTTGACTCTTGAGAATCTAAAGATGTGCCAAAACATACATGGATTTCATATTTTCCAGCAGCTACAAATCAGACCCTTTCTCTCAAGAAGATCCCAGTTTAGAACAGTCACCTAGGTCACTTTACAAGCTCAAAGTGAACCAACTTTAGAAATTAAAAGAATTTCCTTATAGGGTGAATTTTACCCCTCTGCTCAAAGCTTTTTCATCACCTTTCCTTTCCGGGTATGTTTCAGATGCTGACTGGCACTCTGCTCTCTTGCAAAATACCCCTGGTGGATGAACAAGTGTGAGTGTAAACATGGTGATACATCACTAGCTTTGATTTTGGTCGCTCTGGCTCCCACTCCTCCAGCTTTAAAAAGCTCCTAGATGCACGTATGCATCTATATATGTACACATATTATGAATAAAGCAAGGCTGAGAGGAGCTTGGCTGCCCTGTGAAACACCTGTGTTACAAGTTGTTTCATAATCTATTCTAATGTTCTTCTATTTCTGCTGCCTGGGTTCCTACTTTGTAGACAGACCAGCTTTGTTAATTTTCCCTGTTTCTCTTCTGATTCCTGGTTTTACATTTCTTCCCCTGGTAATTCTCTGCCAGTACAATAAGGATTTTTTTTTTTATTAAGGCTGGACAACGAGGAGGATAAAAATGGAGAGAGAGAGATACTTTGAATCCCAGAGGTTACTAATTTCTGTCTGAACTGAATAAATGGCTGCATATAAATGTGTTTCTTCTTCTTTCAAAGAAGAGTTTGCTTTTTTCCTGCTGACCCTGGGTGAGTCTGGAGTTACCTGAAACTGTTTGTAGCTGTTCAGAAATCGCAAGCTTTCCCACCTGAATTCCTCCCCTGTCAGCTGGAGGGGGCTTTTAGGTGGGTGTTTGTTTCATTGTGCCTCAAAGGGATCCGTTCCTGTGCTGAAAGACAAGCCCAGGACAATGTTTTACAGAGCAGAAGATATTGTGAGGGACCAATTATCACATAAGTGGTTCTCACGGCTTGGGCTGGTACTGTGTGCCAGGTTGCACATTAACTTCTTTCACTGCTTTTTACCCAGTTTACTCAACATTCTCAAGTGGTGGCTTTGTCAATTGTTTCTCCTGCTGATATTTTGACAGGCGATAGCCCCCCTGATGCCAGCTTAGCCCAGCTAGTAAGAAATAGGCCAATGTGAAACTCTAGACCAAGGGACTGCTCTCATGGTATGGAGGAGCTGTAGGGTTGGTTCTGGTTTGGAATTGTTATTAATTTCCATCTGAAAAATAGATCTCCCAACCCTGCACTCGCAATACACTCTCTATGAACTCCATTAAAAACAGAAAAAAAAACCCCAAAACAAAACGTGGAGACTTTATTATATTTTTTTTCCTCTGCCACACCACGCTTAAGTATCCTCTAATGAGTGTCAGGGTACACTTGGGGAGTATGTCTGAATCATATGTGCACAAATGTATTTAAAGATTTATAGTGTTTCATTGATTCCAAAGGAATGTATAATGACCAGGCAATTTTCGGTGCAGTTTTCCTATATAAATCTTACCGAAATTGCTGACACTGTGTTATTAACACTTGGGGCTGGTGTTGCTGCAAAGTGAAGAGATTTATGTGGAGGATAAAGCAGAGATCTTTAGAGAGTGTGGTTTGCTAATTCATCTGGCTGTTCATTAGTTTAAGAGCTTTCTGTAGTTTGTGTATTGCACTGATTTCTTAGTTCTTTCTTCTTATGGTTAGAGATGCTATAGAAGAAAAAAATAATTAATTTTTTCCTAGTAGGTGGGGCTGGAATTTAACTATATCCTTTTAAGTCTTTTCCTTAGTTTAATCCTGGTAGGTACTGGATGCTTTCAATGGTTTCAAAATAATGTAGGAGCTGAACTCAGGCAGGCCTTATTGTTGTCAGACCTTTCTTTTCCATCCTTCAGGGGCTTTTTTTTTTTTTTTCCAAGGCATGACACAGAAGAGCTGAGAAAATCACGCTTAGGACTGAAATGGTTCTTAATACATATCACATGTATGCACATGTGAATGTATTTGTTTCCCTGCAACATTAGTAATTTTAATAGTTTCTAGACACCAAAGATTTTAGGAAAAGTTTACCTTTTGTTACTTACACTATTGTGTTCATGTTTTTTTCAAACTTAGCTAGGAAGAACAATGTACATTAAAATAATCTTATTTTTTCTTATCTTTGCATAATTTCTCTATCGAAGCTGGAGGAGCATTTAATGCTGTATAAAAAGCTCTGCTTTCACAAAAATTCAAGGAACTACCAATGAGAATGAGGAATTTTTTGTTTAACTTCCATTTTTTTGATTGCAGAAGCCAAATTCTTTCTGAAACAGACCTGAGATTGTCCGGGGAGAAGGGACAGGCTTGTGATGGGGTAGTAGGAGCTTTTCTCATCCTTTCCCTTTGCACGTGTTTTCATGTGTGTGTTTGTGTGTTTTGAGGTCTTCTTTACAAGGAGCATTTTGCAAAGTGCTCCTGGTTACTTCGCAGTGTCTGTTAAATCATTCGAGTCATTTGAGTGTGCTTTTGCCTGAAGTTAAGCATGAGCTTGGAGTCAAGAACCTCCTAAAGTCAGGGCCTGTATCCAGAAGCATTAAACTCCACGGACTTAATGTTTGTCAGATAAGGAGACTCTCAGAGGTTATAGAAATTTGGGGTCCCAGAGCCTGAGCTCCTCGCTGAGTTCAGAGGGAGCTGACACTGCTTTGTGCTGTTCAGGATCAGGCTTTGAATGTCTCAAGACACATCTGCAGAAGGGGCTTCTTAAGGAACTACGATTTAACTTTTATTGCTTATCATGCCAGGGTCTGGAAGAATATTGTGTGCTATTTGGTTGACTGATGGGTCTGAGAGGTCCTACTCCAGGGGGCTCATAATTCCAACCAAAGGGAAAACATACTGGAAAAACCTCCAGCAAGGACTTTAAAAAAAAATCTCTTTTCTCACATATTTAGCCTGAACTAGCAATAACAACTTCGATGCAGGGCATTTCCTGAGGATTAATGACTGTCTGGGGTCATCATCTCCTCCCAGTTAGTTATTAATCCCCAGGAAATACTCTGTGCCTTGATCATTATTGCTTAATTAGCATTGAGAATGTGGGGGGTTTAAGTTTCTTTTCATGCATCCTGTGAATTGCTGGGGTGGGGGGTTTCTTTCATTAACTCGGCCCTTTTCAGCCTGGATGGGAGCACGGGCTTTGCTGCTTACGGTTTGCAGGTTTGAGAATTTAGTCACAGGGTTAAACCTTCTCAAGCAATTTGAGTTCCATGTGAAAGCCACCACTAACAGCCCACATCTGCAGCGCATCAAGAGGCGTCCCCCCCTCGGCCCTGCTGGAAAACATCGGGTGCCATGGGGGCAGTAGCCGGAGTCTGGGAGCTGGGGATGCTGGAAAAGGGCAGGGAAAGTTGGGGACTGGAGGAGGGAGAGGAAAAGGAAAGGAGGGAAGCTCAGAGGAGTGGAGAAGTTAGGCACTGCCAATCTCGACAAACTGTTTTATCAGCCACCGAAAGAAGTTCTCGTGTTATATGAAATTTTGGGAAAGTTTTGGAGTCCAAGCAGTGTTCAAGGAAACTCTGCTGGATTCAAATGGTCCTGACTGCAGCAAGCCAAATCTATTTAGTTGTAAGAGCAAGGAGGATAAATTCAGACTTTATCCTGCCTTTCCCACCCCAGGAGGAAAGGAAGATGATGGCCAAAGTCCTTTTTCGAACACTGTGTGGTGGGACTGAGCTCAGGAGGGCTGTTCCCATCAACGATCCCATTGCTCCATCATTGTTCCCTATCAGACTGGCAGCTACAGCACTAGGAGATCACCACTGCCTGGTGTATTTAGGGTTGTTTATGGGATGTGTGACTCCAACCACTCAACTCCAGGAGTGATGGAAAGAGCTTGACCCCTGGGATGCGGGCACTGCAAGACGGGGTGCCTCCAGGCACGATGTGGTTCCATCTATTGATCTGTTTGTTATGGATGTAGTCCCAAGTATATTTTGAAAAGAAAATTAATTTTTAAAAGGAAATATCACGTTTTCTGCTGAAAACAAAGCCCTAATAGGATTTTTTCAAGACTTTTTTTAAAAACCCTTTTGTAGAACTCCAGTGGGGAGACAGTTGGAGATGTGTAGTGACATTTTCCTAGCCAGCTGCTCTTCAGATCTCATCACTGTCTTCTGCTGTGGGAAACTCTCTCCAAATCTCCTTGAAGGTCTTTTGGGTCCTGCATGTATAAGTGAATATTTTAGCAATTTGGCCTTTATGTTTGGGACCAGAGGTGCAAATAAGTGTCATGCCCTGCAGGAAAAACCCTTATCCTAAACAAATATCTGGCCTCACAAATATTTCTGTGGCTCTGGTGAAAATATGCAAACTTTGGTCCCTAAGTGCTACTCTTTTTACTTTCCTATCTAAATATTTGTATTTTGGGGGACAATGTACTTCTCTTAGTGTTGGAAAAACCATTTGTTTGAGGAAAAGGGCGTATTGTAAAAGGAATACCTGCTTAGTTGTTAGTTTGAAGAGCTTGTTAGTTTGAAGAGATTTGGAACAAAAATGTATTTTCTTTAAATTAGCTATCTGAGTATTCATGACCTTTACATTTTTGCCTGGAAAACCCCAGATAGATAGATGTAAAATCAATGCAAAATAATACCATGTAAAATCAATGCAAATAATTATTTCCAGTTATTTTGAAAATAGCTTTAGAACGATTCAGGACCCCCTGGAACTGAAATAACTCCACCTAACCACAAAGTATTTATAATTAATTCAGTAGATATAAAGAGATATGACTGGTTTCGACCTTAACCCTGATCAACATTAAATCTAATCCTCATTTCAACTCTGTTCTTAAATATGGAAAAAGGCTTTTGACGGAGTCAGTGGCCGCCATATATTTGAATTCTCCATAGTGTGTCCCGCAACGTTCTCATCCAAATCTTGTTCTTGTAACTGACCCCTGACAGTCAATGTATGGTCAATGTCAAACCATAAAAGGCATAAAAAGGGGAGAGGGAATAGAAACAGAGTCATTATGCAGATGATATATAAATGTCCATTAATGAGACATTCCTTTGAACTTTGAAGTTCATAGCAGAGTTCGATATTGAATAGGTCTCAGGGGTTTTAAGGCTTCATCAGGCATATTTTTGCATGGCCTTATTCTTACCAAAGAACAAAAAGAAGAGACCTTGGTAAAGTGAGGAGGCTATAGCCCTAGATAAGATCAAAATAAAATGTATGGGAAGAAATTTCTGTGTATGCTTGGGAGACAAAACATCATAAATATTGGGGGGTAGTAATCTGATGTAATAAGGCAAGTCTGAGTGGAAGTCTGAAACTACAGTCGCCAAAAGCATTTCTGCAAGAAAGAAAAGTTAAGATGCCAGAGGAGCTGCAGCATGAGGTGAGCAGTCAGGAACCTGTGGTGAGCTCTGATACTGGCTGTGTGCACACCTGAGCCCAGGGATCTCACTGGCATTCCTGGGAAAGCCAGACCTGTTGGAAGTGTGTGGGCCCATACCCACTGGGAGCCCAGGTGTCGCAGGTCCAGGGATTTTCATGGCTCTGTCCATTGGCCTCTGGACCTCTCAGTATCCTCTGTTTGCCTTCTCCCACCTCAGTCTGCAAGACCGAGTTCCTCAGAAGTAATTATGTTCCTGTCACAAAAACCAGCCTACATTTCCCCGAAGCTCTGAGGACAGAGAATGCCCTCTGTGATGTGTTAGAAAAGATGCAGTCCAGAAGTGCCCTGGCTTGAGCCTTCTGGTACAGGAAGGTGAACAAGAATCAATAAAAGTAACTGTAGGGGGAAGCAAATCTTTGAGGATTTAGTAGGCAGAGTGTCGTGGGTAGAGGCTGTCCCTCTGCATCTGACTTCCCCACAGCCTCGAAGTTTCCAGCCCACCTGCTGGCAGCTGGGCCTGAGTGTGCTCAGGTGAATTAGTACAGAATTAGCCAGAGCAGGAAATTGGAAGAGACCTTAGCTTCATTTCTCAAATTTTCAGAACAGGGTCTGCATCCTGATTAAAGCCTAATGTGAAAACACTCTGGGAACAAATTTCCATACTTTTATCCGTATTGGGTAGCTATTCTGTCTCCCAGTTGCAGTGAGAGATGAGAGTTGACTGGGGTTTTGCAAGTCTGTAAATCAAATTGGGAAACTATCCTGGAGTTGGCTGAAGAGGGTACAGACTGTAATTAATTCCCTTTGGCTAGCATTATTCCAAATTTTAAAAATACATAATGGTCAGGAATGATGTGCTAAAGTTCCATTTGTTGCAGTCTGGTTTGAAGAAGAATCTGAACTCCCATTTTTGCACTCTGGGATTGCAATGATATTAAGCTACAGGATGGAAAGGACTGTGTGAAATTGTGCACTCACCAAGGCCAGGGGAAGCTTTGCATTGCCTGGAGTGAGGGCAGTGTTTTATTCTCCATCAAACATAACAGTTTATATTATTTTTAATCCCCTCACCTCTGGAGAAAAGTTTCATCCCACTTTTCAGATAAGGACGTGTTACTTTTCTCTTGCTGCCTCTCCATTCACCTTGAAGGGGTCTGCTCAGAAATCTTGAAAGGAAGTGTATGACTGTTTGATCTACTTAGTGAAAGGCAGTGATTCCAGAGATGACCTGAATCAGGCCTTCTGGGTTTTATGCTCTGATGGTGGCAAAGCAGGTCTGCATCAAACTTGTGAGATCTATTTCCTGTAACTCTGGTTCTCTGCCTTCTGTTTCCTCATCCTACTTGTAATATAGGCATGAAATGTCTCAGTGTGTGTATGTGCTGTCTGAATTGACCCATTTTAGGGAAGCACTGAATTCCTAGATCCACATTAAACATGCTGGTTGAGAAAAAAAGCGGGTAGGAATGGTGAAGCCCTTGTTTGTCTTTGAAAATCTGCCTCTGATTATTCAATAGTGCTTAAAAAGTCAGATTTGAGATTATTCTCTTTTTTTTTTTCCATTTTCTTTTTGTTTTGGAGGGCAAAAAAATTATCTGTCTGATCTCTACATGGCCCGAAAACCAGATGTTATCATCACTTGGTTGTAGCTCTGCTGGTACAGCATGTTTTGCTTATTAAAGCAAAGACATGGATGAAATTAGATCTGTGTGATACATGTCATCAAGCTTTATGTATTTGCAAATAATAAACAGTTTGCAAAACGTGGCTTGAGCTTGTGGGTTGCAGCCTACTGTCACTTTAATGGAGGTTTCAGAACACTACTGGCAGTGTAGAGTCTTTGTCTAAGCTGGGAAGCACCTTTGAAAAATTAAGAAAGTAACATTTCACCCACGGCTCTCTTTGTTAGGAAAGATGGACTCTGTCTCGTGGCAGCCGTAGTTTAAGCAAACATAAACTCCGGCCCAAATTTCATAACCATCATTTCCTCAAAGCTAGCAGCACTAAACCAAACTATAGTTTTGTTTGGCTAACCCCAAAGTAGGATGTGGTTGCCAGCCTCTGGAGCCACATGATCGGGTTTCTAGCAGACGCCACCAGAACTGCGCTGTTGTCTTAGTCAGGAAAGTCCTGGATGTGTGAGTCCCAACGCCATCGTTATGTTGGACAAATAATTGTAACCATAACAACAGGTACGCTCCAATTAAAGCCTGCCTGCTCCTTGTCCTGCACTGGGACAGTCCAGGAGTGCCACAACCCTGCTGGGCTTAGGAGAAAAAAAGGTGTTAGAAAGGGAATTTTGCCAAGGGAAAAGGCCAAGTCGTAAGGGAGGACCTCACTCCTCTGTGCGACTACCTGGAAGGAAGTTGCAACGAGATATTGGTCTCTTCTCCAACAACAAGTGACAGAACAAGAGGAAATAGCCTCAACTTTTTGCCATGGGATGTTTAGGTTGGATATTAGGAACTATTTCTTCACTCAAAGGGGGGGGTCGAGTGTTGGAACAAGTTGTCCAGGGAAAGTGGTTGTGTCACCATCCTTGGAAGTCTTCAAAGCCATGTTGAAGTGGTACTTGGAAATGCAGTTCAGTGGTGAACATGGGACTTCCCTGTTAATGATTGGACCCAATGATCTTAGAGGTCTTTTCCAACTCAAGTAGTCCTGTGATTCCACGATTCTCAACAGACTTCCTGCTCTGCCGTAAGCACAGGTCTCTGCACAGTGCTGCCAGACATAGAGTACAAGCCCAGGACAGCTGCTGTCTGCAGGACTTTCCCAGAGCCTAGGCAGAAAGTTCCCTTTCCCAGCTAGGAAGGTCGAAACATAAAAATTGTTGGCACGTAGCTGCAAGGTGCTGAGTTGCTGCTCCCTTTTCCCTGCACGTGATTCCCACTGGTGATGGGCAAGAGCTTCAGGACAGTGCCAAGCCAAAGGCCAGATCCCTCTGGTACAAGCAGCTGTTGCTTCATGTTTGAGGTGGAAATAAAGCTGATTTTGTCTAGCTGAGAATAAGGCTCCTCAGGCTCTTCTGTTCTCACTTTCTCCCCACCCGCCTGGCTTTTGCCTTTCTATTGCAAACAGCTCAGTGAGCTGAAGGGATGAACAGATGATGGAGTCAGTGCCCCTAGTTAATGACCAGCACTATATTCACAACCTCGTTTGGTTTTGTTCCTGTTCGCTGCTTCAATGGTGCCGATGAGAAGGAATTAATTTTATTGAGGACAACTCAGTGAATTAAATGAAAAACTGCTCACTTGGCTGGAAAGGCTTTGACAGACGGCACAGCAGCCGGTCAGGTTTGAAAAACTTTACATCTCCTGGACGTGGGGAGAGAAGGAGGCAAGAGAAAAGAGGGGAGGGAAGGTCATTGCAGATAAGCTGCAAGGCGACTATTTCAAGGCCTCTGAAAAACAACAGAGCAAGCTGCAGTCTCTTATTTTGATTCATGGGTCTCCCCTCCCTTTTGTTCCTTGATGCACTAAATCTGTTCCTTAGCCCCCCTCATTTCAATAAACACCCAATAAGAAACTAATCGTCGTATGGTGAATTAGAGAAGAAGAAAAGATGCTCAGAAGAAATGTTATGGTCATGGAAAACTCTTCTGCATTGTAACCATCTGGTGCACCACAATTACTATGAATGGGATAATTGAGTCCCAAATAACTTCTTTTGGGTGCAAATAATAGCCGTCACCCTGATTTGTATTCTTCACAACAGCATCGCCCCATCATTTCACATCACATCTGCACATTTCTTTGATTGGGCACTGTGCTACCAATAAGTTACTACACTTAATTAAGCCCACATAATTCTCTTCAAATGAGCAGAAAAGTTTGTGTATAGGGCAAAAAGAAAAGGGGCTGCAAATGAGACTTTAGTGACTCCACTTTGTATGAGGTATTGAGATTGATGGTGATCCCATGCCACCAAGGTTTTCCTTCAACATTGGAAAACTGTGAAAGCATTAGGCAGCTCAACAGCTGTGTATAATCTGAGGAAGGCCTGATTTCAGACAAACATTCTCCCGGAGGTGATTGAAACCCCATTGTAGCATAATCTTGCTTTTCAGAAAGTGTTACAATACATTTGATTTGATTTCCCGGGTGTCTGGCTTTCACGGCATCATTAAAAACTCTGTAAGAAACTGAGAAATGGAGTCCTCTGCAAAGCAGCATTGTCTGCTCCTCAAGCGTGTTTTGCTTGAGCGCTGGAAGAACTGATGGACAACAGGCAAACATAAGCCACAGAGTAAATTATTTATTAGAGCAATTAAAAACTTAGAGATCAGCTTGCTCGATGGGGAAAGACGAGGATGCAAAATCTTGAAAGAGTTTTTTTTTTTCTTTTTGCTGTGGTTCCCTATTTACTAGCTGAAGTAGGGAAGAGCACATTCCTTCAGTTTGCATCACTGATGTGTTATCAATTCACATGGCTTATTAGTTCTTCATGAACTCTTCACACCTTGGAATGACAGGCCACACAGCCTGTCCTGGCGAATAAGGCACCAGGAATGTGCTGGCAAGTCCAGTTGCTCAGGATCAAGCTCAAGAAGCCTTACTGGAATGTCAGGGTCTATGGGAAGAACAATGGTAAACAAAGAACAGGGTTACAGAGAGAGAAACAACTTAAAAGGAAGTGAGACTAAACCCCTGTCTTGCTCAAAGAGATTTTTTTTTTTTTTAAAATCAATGTTTTCTCATTCCACCCGAGCAAATCTAGGGTGGCTTGAATACGTTTTTCAGAACAAGTGGCAAAATATCCCATGAATGCTGCAGAGGTCACTTCACACACTCGCTCTGCCCCTCATTTGTTTATCTAAATGCTGACAAATTGCAGCATTTTAACAACATATCTCTGGTACTGAACTTCATGTGCATGGCTTGCCCTCTATCATTGAGCTGATAATGAGGCTAGGCATAAAGCCTTCATTCACTGCTATAAAGGCTTCTGACAGTGATGAATACCAAGTAGAAGAATTAGGTGGTTTATAGGAGAATATGCTATTGTGTAAAACCTCCGTGCCTTTTATCAACCCTTCTGCTCATTTTCAGTTCCTTCACGTAAGCCGTCTCCACGAGCGCTCCTGCGGGTTTTCCTCTCCTTACTTTTACTTCTAACGAGGCTGTCTTCCAGCAAGAGCCAGCTAAGACGTTGTGTCAGCGTTTATTCCTGGTTACCCTCTCTGAAATGCCCTAGACCCTTTTCATTTCATCAGAATGATGATAAACATTTAAAAAAGCAGTGCCTGAGACGTTTCTCTGCGAGGTGATTCCTGCCCCAGCCCCGTGCGTGGCACGGAGCAGCAGCTGTCTGTCACCAGGACATCTTTCTTACAACAAAAGCAGCCTTGTCTTGGCATTTCTTTGCAAAAGCATCAACTAATATCCCTTTTAGATGGGTGTGTTTGTAGAAGAGGTGACTTCTGGGATTTTTTTTTAGATTGCTGGCTGCAATGAATCCTATTAACATTTCATTGTTCAGGTCTGAGCTCGCAGCTGGTTCTGGGAGCTGAGGGAAATGTGAGGAAAGGATGCTGGCAGATCCTGACAGAATATCTAATTTGACTAACTAAGGACCTCTCCCAGTGCTTTTATCCTCTGTCCCATGAAGTTTGTGTTCCTTTCTGCCCCAGTATCACCCACCTGTGAACACAACTGTGAAGTATTTTACTCTAAATAGGATCTGGGTATGTCTCAGTTTGTGCTGGTCCTGCAATGATTTGCTTCATCTATGTCAGAAAGACGCAAGTGTAGAGGGATGAACACTGCCCCGGGACAATTACTTCCTACCTTCTTTACTTTTTTTTTGTTGTCTTCTGCCCAAATTGTCCAGGTGTATGGTCCTAACTACTTCTTGCTGGCTATGGCACTTTTCTTTCAATTTCCCTTCTCTGCTTTTCCTCTGGCCCCTCTCTGCTATCAGTGTCGCCTCCTGGCTCCGTTCCTGCTTTTGGCCAGAAGCCTGCAAGGTTAATGCTGTCCCTGGGCTGGAAGAAAGGCTCGTGGAGTGGAGGCACTGACAGTGACATCTCCTTCCAGTTTTCAGAGGCAGCTGGAAGCATCCCAGATGTTTTCAGAGGTCCTTTAAATATGGCTGGAAGAAGTGCTCAGTGACCCATGTGCTTGCCGCCTGACGCTTCTGCTGCCTCTTGGAAACCCCTGGTTATTAACTGCTTAATAATTTCTTTCCCTTTCTATGTCAAGAATATTCCTATCACTTTAAAACACATCTTTCCTTTTAAAAAGAAAGTGAGGACAGAGAGGGGAATAACATTTTATTAAATGTGCATGACACTGGATACAAAAACACCATCATGGGATGAATTTGCTAATCAAGTGTTAGGGGCTAGGGTTAGTGTTAGAGGGTTGGTTTAGGGTTTGGGTTAGGTTCAGGGTTTGGGTTAGGGCTAGGGTTAGGTTTAGGGCTAGGTTTTGTGTTAGACTTGGTCCCAATTGTAGTATGACACTGGAAATGAAATATTTGTTCAAATGGTTTATTTTACCTCCAAATGAAAATTAAGGGAGGGAATGTTGAAACACAGAGGTGTCCAGGAGGTGGCAGAGAGGGAAGCTGGAGAATAATTGATTCGAGTAGGGATGTAGAATCTCCTCCCAGGGCTGTGGGGGTCGTGGAGGGTCCATCCTGCATGCAGAGTTCTTTAATACGATTCCTTCTCCCAGAGAGGCAAAGCAATGGTTAGAGTTGTGAGAAGCTAAGCCATTCTCTTACTGCTCCCACTGGAGGAATTTTGGAGGTTTTGTGGTGCAGATCCTTCATTCTTTCTCCCAAATGTCACCATGGAAGCCAGCATCACTGGCACAGCCCAGGGAGGAACAGTGATGTAAAGACCCTCTCTTTCAGGTGCTCCTGTCGCCCTGGTGAGCCCCTCAGCGCTGTCCCCACAGGCCTCCTTTGAGCCAAAACAGTGCATCAGTCTGGGTTCCTCCTTTTCCAGGTTTATTTTTATGCCTGGATCCACTCAGTGCCGTGGTTTACGGGCTGCTCCCACAAACTGCTGGCACGTTCCAGCCAGGAGGCTGCAGGCAGAGTTCAGCCCTGGGAACCAGCACGTGGGGTGGGCACAGGCTCTGTGAGCTGGTGTGGCTGCTGGTCCCCCACGTCCTCAGCTAGAACCATAATTGCTTTCTTCACAGGCTTTGGTGGGAAGTTCCAATTCTTATTGTTCATCCTTGATCTGCCTTTCATTATGACGGCTGTTGGGTCCCCTCATTGCTGTAATGAGAACCAAGAAAAACATAACAATTCAAAGGGAAATGTGAAAATGCTCTTCAAAATCAGATGTGTGAAACACTATAGCTAAAGGATATATGTGAAGTGCTGGTTAGAGGATGATGGAGCAAAGGCAGCTTAGAAGTTGTTTTGTTTTTTTTTTTCCTCTTTCCATTATTCTCTAGACGATGAGAATTCTAGATGAATTCTCATTTTTTGTTTCATGCAGAGTCTCTGAGCACTTCAAGCAGTATTTTTGTATACTGTGAAGTTGAAGAGAGCTATTTTCACTTTAAAACTTTATTTCTTGGAGTCTCTGTTTCTTGGACTCATGAGACATGGGATTTGGAAATGGAAACAGCTTTCACCCTGTATTTCTCTCTGTCTTCAGGCAGGAAAGTCACAGGTTTACAAGTGGGAAAATTGACACAAACTGCATGGGGCAAATATTGATTCCCTTTCCTCTTCGGAACACTTTTCCAAATGCTGTTGGTTGGTTGTTTTATTTCTCAGAAAGCACTGGTGTATTCCACATGGAATTCCATTCACATTTGCCATACGAGCCTCAGTCCCCCCAAAATGCTCACAGGCAACTATCCTTTGCTCCTTTGCTTTTGACACCACTGAGTCAGTTTTCTCTGCAGCGTCTTTGCACATGTTGTGAATCCTGCCCCCTGAAAATGGATGTGGTGGGGGCCTGTTGGGTTGTGTTCTGTGAGAGGAAACTGTGCACACCACATTTTCAAAGGGGAGGGATGCCTTCTGAAGAGGGCAGGGGGGAGTGTCTACGGATCACAGCAGGGCAACCCTGTGTGGAAAACCAGCCATTCTTGCTGGCTTCTTATGAGCTGCCCACAGAGCACAGACAATGCCAGACACATGATGTATGGATTTTAGTCCTTAAAAAAGAAAGGTAATAAACCCCCTCGAAATTGTAAACTAGGTTACATTTTTTCAGACACTGTTCCTGCAACAAATTCTCTTCGGTTTTATTTATGAGAAACCAGTGACTTCTGTAAATGTAGATGGCTGAGTCCCAAGTTCTCGAAGTTTGCTGGGGAGAAGGAGCTTTCCACAAAGCTGCAGTGGCAATGAGTTGTCCCTTACACCGATTAATCACAGGGGAAATCTGCCATGCCCTCTGTCAGAGCAGGTCCCTTTCCCAGCCGCTGCCCACAGCGCCTGAAGGCAGCAGAGCCCATGGCAGGGTGGTGCTGGAATAACAAAAAACGGGGGTGCCACAGCTCTGGCTGGGCTCCCTGCCTGCAGGAATCTCACTCCACTGCTCCTCGTGTCCATGTGATCTTCATCCTCACCCTCCCGATGGGCAGAGCTAGCCCTTGAGTGCCAGGAGCACAGTGGGATTGAGCAACTTTTTGGCTGAGTCTCAGGCCTTGGTCTGGCTCTGCCATTTGTACCAGCAGAGTCAGGCCTCAGCCACGAGTGCCCTTTGCTCATTCTCTGCTGCTCCTGCTCCTTTGCAGGAAAACCCGAAAGTTTATAACGCAGGCAAAGTCTCCCCTACACTCCTCCCCCTTGCTCTCAGCAACAGAGATGTGTTGTAACAGAGACGATTTCAAAGGGATTTAATCAATCAGGGTGCCAAAGTACTTCATGCGAGAGAGAATTCTGTGTAATGGGAAAGCCTTTTAATGAGGAGGATATGTGCAGCTTCAGGTTTCACTGCTGGATGTGCAGGAGAGCAAACCTTGGCGCTGAGCAGCGTGTGACTTCACATCCCCGTGCAGCTCTTAAGGATGTTTAAACTTCAGCAGGTAGTTGGACTCGCTAAATGTTTAAAAATAAGGAGGAAAGTAGATGGTGTGTAACAGGCTGTCAGTCAGCAGAAGGACTCGGCCATGGCTTTTTAGTCTGTTTTGGTAAGGGAAGGTCAGGAAGGAGATTTGAACCACAAGCTGATTCAAAAATGTTTTATTTTTTGTAAACAAATCCATCTGGAACTAGTAAACTTTCAAAGCCTGAGCCAGCCCCTCACCACCTCCACACACCCCAGCCTGCCTGAAATGAATCCAGCAGCAACCATTGATTTCCATTGCCTTACAGAGCTGGGATATGACCACATCACCTCTGGGCCAGAAGAGAATACAATCACTCACTCTGAGTCATTACATAAGCTAAAGTATGTGATTTATTAAACCACAAAAAGTAGGTTGTGCTAGCATCAAGAGTCTGACTTGAAACCACAGGAGGAGCGACATGCGGAGTTAAGGCTGGGACTCCCTCCTTAACCCATCTTGTGGTGCCTGGGCACTGTGTGTGACCTGTGAAATCACCCCTGCTTTGGAGACTCCCTGAAAGGCAGCACACAGAGGCAAGGGTGGCATCTGAGCCCTAAGGCTGATTTTTCTTGCTTTTGTGGGCTTGAGTTATGTTTAGCAAAGTGACGATTTAATTTTCTTCTCTGGTTTGGTTGGATCCTGTTCTAGTCTTCCTAGACTTGGCCCATTACCTTGGAATTCAAAAGAGCAAATATATAAAATGATAAATAATAGGAAACATTTGGAAATCTAAAATGTTTCTGTGAAATACACAGGCAACTGTCCCAAAGAGTCTGTGTTTTATTTCTCATTTTCAGTCTCAGTGGAGCTGTATGAGACACCACCTATTAGTGATTTCTTAGGGATTCCTTACTCTGTAGATCACTGCACCAAGAGCACATGAAGTTTCCAAAGAGCAAGCAGCAAACAGCATCTTTGGTCTTCTCTGCCTGCATGCAGAGTGTGCTCAGGTCGTTGCCCTGTTCCTCATACTCTGTCCCTAGGAATGGGCTACTGGTTTTTGTTGGAGACAGGATCAGTTCTGGGGCTGGGTGGGACCCTGCCCCTGTGCGGCTGTCCCTGTGCTGTTCAAAGGCTTTTCTGGTGAGGCTGTGTGCTCAGCAGTGCATTTGTTCATGGTAGTGGGGGCTGCATTCACAAATGTTGGTGCAATACAAGGATGTTACTGAGGGTTGCAATTGTCCAACCTGAGCAGATCAGGGCTGCATTCCCACTCCCTCATGTGACCCCAACACGAGGCAATTTTGTAGTAGCTGCTGGGCTTGGTTTCTCCTACTGAATATGAGGTTCTGAATAAGTACCAGGTGAGATTCTTAAGGCTGTAGTAGAATTTGGGAGGATGTAAGAGCTGTTTCGCCCTCCCCTGTCACTCACGTTTGGTTGTGCCATGTGGGACTGTCCTGGGTGAAAAGGCAGCATCCCCATCCAGGCAGCACTGGCTGTGCTTCAAGGAAGGAATTACCCAGGGCTCTGCCTGCATTGGACATGTTTTTGAGGTTAATCATCATGCAGTTTGTCCTGGCACAACTGTACAGCATGTCCTGGAGACATTCTGAAATGGTCCCCATTGATGTACAGGGTTTGAAACCACCATTTCCATTAGACCAGTTTTCTGTAACTCTGAGCTCATCACGCTCTGGGAGTAGAAGTGGTGGATGCAGCCCTGGTGCCAAAGGGAGACTCATGTCAGAAAACTTCTCCTTTTGTGAGCAAAATGCCTGTGAGCTTCTCTTTGTGAGTGACAGCGACACAGCAGACAAGTCAGAGTTCATCCAATCCCTCCTTTACCTGATTCCTTGGTCCCAACATCTTACCACCTTCATGTCCCTAAATAAGAAAGGAGAAACATCTTATATTTTGCTGTTATATTTTTGTGTGTGTGTTTTGCTTGGGACTTTTTTCTTGTATTACAAACCAAAACACCCAAACAATATTTTTAAATTACAATGCTCTCTCCATTACCATAACGCTGAAGACCCAGTTGCTGCAGCATCTTCTATTTCCATGAGCTCTGCAAAATATGAAAACAGAGCAGTGCCAAAATTTAAAATATAGGTGGAAATTTTACTCTCAGCTCATCCATAAATAAACCTTTTGTAATCCCTTCCCCTTTAATACAGCTACACCACATTCCAAACTCCACCTCATCTGCCATCTTCTAGGAACAGCATGTTGCTCAGGGTTCCCACTCAGTTTGAATCAACGGGAACACCAGAAGAGCCACACTGATGTGCCAAAGGGAATATGGCACAGCCAAGCAAGGGACCAGCACTGTGTGCAGGATGATCAGGCAATGGGCAAGTCATCAGGAAGTCTAAAATTCTGGGGTGTGGGTGTGAAAATTCAGCCAAGTAGGTCTGTTTTGAGGTGGTCTGCTTTTTGGGAAAAAGCCCTTGGGAGGTGGTTGCAGGGCACCATTGGAATCACTCCGACCCAGGGCTCTGGTCCCAAGAGTGGCAGATAAAAGAAAGCACAAAGCAGAAAGAAAGTAAATAGTGAACCATCAACCCTCAAGCTCCTCCACCCTTCCTGGCCACTGCAGGCACAGCACCCTGACTCTCCAAGTGTGACATTTTGGATAAGGCTGAGGGTGGGGCAGAGCAGGCTCCTTCTGCAGCCTCCTTGCACCAGATGCAAGAAACCAAATGTGTAAGTGTGTCTGGTCGGGTATGCTGGGGCATGGCAAGGTCAGTGCCCCATTCCAGAAGTCCTGGACAAATACTCAGTGCACTGACATTGTGTATGTTGGGAATAAACCTCTCCATGGCCATGCTGTCTCCGCATGGCTTCTGTGAGCTGGGGCAGGAACTTTCTTTTAGGTCTAGGCTGAGTTCCAAAAAGTGTCTGCTGCAGAGAGAGGGCTGGCCAAAGGGTTTGGGGGACACATTTTCCTGCTTTTCAGCAGGCAGAAGCGATTCCTGATCTCTGGAGGGTGATCTTGTCACACCCATCTGGACCCTTCCCTCCCTGATGCCCAGCACCTTTTATCAGGAGGTCCTAAGTGTCACCTGAGCCCTTGGGATAAACAAGGTTGCATTGTACTTTGATTAGTCTCATGAAAGAGCACAACAGCTCCTTTGAAGTCATTACAACCTCCTGTCTGAGGGCTCCTGGGCAGAGCACAGGGCCTGACTCCTGATCTCCCTGGCACAGGTTTGCTGCTGCTGGGAGAACTCCCTGCTTTTCCATCAGCACAACAGCAGCGCTGGAATAAAGCTCTCGGTTTGTTTACTGTGCTGAGCCCCTGTCTGAAATCTGGTCTATTAATTGTGCAGAGTCTTCAGTTAGTAAAATGAGTTGTAAAATTATTCTTGGAAAAGAAGTCACTGCACATGGGAAGCAGTTGCTTTCACAGACAGAAGTGCTTAATAGTTGTTAATATTCTCCCCCCATGTACTCCAGAGCAGAAGTTTGTGTTTACGATTTACAGCAAAGAGCTTTTGCAGGATTTATTAGTTTCAAAAGACATCATTTGCTGCTACTTATTGTTTGTGTATTTATTTGCCTACTTACAAGCAAAGAAAGGAGAAAATTCCCCACCTCTCCCCTTCTCTATCCTGGGCTGAGGCCTGGTGTGCCAAATCTCATCCGGCACAGAGGTTTTCTATAAATGGGTAATAATAAAGTCCTGAAAATAAGTTTGATATTTTTAATGGAAATGCTGACTTGACCTTAGCTGTAGAGAGCCACAAAAGGTGCTGCTGTAATAAGGGAATGACTTCATCAGGAAATCAGGAAATCCTCATTCAAACCTCCAAATATATAAATATCACCATTTATTCCATTGTGAATCAAATGATGCCATGTCCTGTAATTAAGGATGCTGGCAGCCAAGTTGTATCATACACTTATTTCCATCACAGTACATTAATGGCTCAGCAACTTTGCCTTCTTGGTCACCTGCTCTGGCAAATGTCCTTGGAGCTTTGTTTCACAGCTTATTTGGTGATGACAGAGTCTTTATTTATTCCCTACCTGAGGGGCAGGGATTGCACTAATTGCCTCAGGCCAAGTGCTCCAGAAGGTTTTATGTGCCACAGGGCAGCCACAGAACAATAAAAGAAAGTGGTGTAGCAGCTGAATGAGTTCCTGATGTGCTGATGACAGGTGAACTCTTGCCTCACCTACAACAGGCCTAGATGGGAAAAAGTCCTCAAAAATGGGCCATGCTGGCACCTGCTTTAAGGAACTTTTTTAAAAACAGCTTTAAGAGTATTAGTTAGTGGAACATGGCAAACTGCTCCAGCAAGATCCCAGTAACATCAGTGACTAAATCCAAAGATGTCCCAGCAAACCAAATTCCCACTTAAAAGGGCTGCCCTTGGGTCTGATGAGGGCTTATCCCAACCCAGCTGGGAAATCTTCCCACAGATTTACTGGACAAGTAAGCAGTCACTGCATGGCTATGTGAATTCAGCAAACTATGCACAAATACCTGGGATCGCTGTGTCATGATGTTTTCCACTCAAGATAAATTTGCAGGGCCAAATATTGACCTCATTGAGACTGTTTCTACTACCCAGAGCAATATCAGAAGTCTTACTCCTCTCTCCTTTGATTTCTGGTTTCTAGCCTTGTATTTCCTTCCCAAGGGCCTGGACACAAACCACTGCCTCGATGACTCATCAGCAAACATGCTAAAGGAGATGTCTTGATGCAGGACAGAACCAACTTCTTTTAAAAGTTGGTTAATAGAAGAGATTTCCCCAGTCTCTGGAGGCTCCTTACAAGTCCTGGTTTAGTTTGCTCACTTTTTTTTTTCCCCTTTTCTTCAGAATCATGGGAAAGGCCAATGCCTGTTCATCATTTGGATTAGCACTACACCCTGAGATCATGAGGAGTGGTGGACAAATAAACCTCTGAGGCAGTGGAGGGAGAAAACTGCGTGTGCTGCCACTCTCTGTCCCTGTTGGCTTTGTGAGGAGCAATGGGATTTGACACTTTTCCTGCATAGAAAACCAGCAGCCTGTGGGCTCCAAGAATAGCCTTTCCAATGACCCTGGAGTGAATAGGTCTTGTGTGGGTGACACTATCAGAGAGGAGCACTGGTTTAAGGAACTCCCAAATCCGTATCTTAGTTTCAAGGCTTAGTAAGAATAACCTCAGTCACGAGGCTCCAGTTGTACCTGCCATTAGTGCACACCTCAGGACAGGTTTTATGTGGGTTTCTCTTCGGTTCCATCAGCTGAATCCTTCCTGTCCTCAGTCTCTGTGGCTGAATCCCTTCTTGCCAGTGTTAGCTACACCTCTGCTCCCTGTGACTCTGCAGTGCCTGATGAAGTCCTCTACCCTTGTCTCATCCTGGGCTGCCTTCCTGTGGAGGAATTCCAAAGGTAACACCTTTGTGGAGGGCTTTGCAGTGCCCTGGGGGAAATGGATAGGTTAGGATTTGTCCTTTGCTGTACCTGTCCAGCACTTGGCAGGTGAATGTGAGAGGATATGCCACGTGTGTGGACATTTGGGAACTGTTAAGTCTCTCGAGGGCCATGAGTGGGACCATTTTCCTGTGGAACTGAGTGTGCCTTGGTGACAGGACACTGGGGAGGGGATGCAGTTGATTCCTACAGTTGCCCTTTAACCATCTGAGCCAGCTCCCCAAAGCTGGGGATGAGTTCTGTTGCAGAACTGGCTGTCACTCATGGGTGGGTAGTGCCACCACACAGGTCTGAGAATCCCTGTGGATTCTGCCAGCACAACACACAGGGCAGCCTTTTCCCATTTCATGTTTCTTCACTCCTTCACCAATTGTTTTCAAAGCCTTTCCTCAGAAATCTCCGAATTTGTAATTTTACAATGCTCTTTTTGCATGAAGAAAAAGTTTGAAGGATTTTTGCATTTCCAGGAGTGCGATGGCGTTTTTGCACGTGGCTGGTTGAGTTTATTTCTTTCCAGTTCTGATATTTCTGTTGGTAACTCTAGCTAGAAAATGAACATGACAGAGTTGGCCATATTGTTTTGGGACTAAAGTGAACTGATAGCCTGCAGTGATGCATTGGATATTAAATAAAGCCTCTGAAACATTTCTAGTAACACTCAGACAGTATTTAATTTGCTAAAGAATTTATTCTGCTCCACTCTTCTCATTCAATATTACATACTGCTGAAAATTAAATTAATTTATTGCTGAGCTGAGGTGCTGATCTGGCAGAGAAAACTGAATTGCTTTCTGAGCTAAATCACAGCAGGGTGAAACTGGTGTGGAAGGAAGAGAGCAGGATATGTCAGATGTTGATTTTGTCTGCCATAGAATAAAATGGATTATTTAAATGACTGCTAAGAAGAAAAAAGGTTATTTAATTTTGAGATGTAAAACAGGATGAGCATTGCAAAAAGTCACCTGCAAAACATGTGAAGTGGGTTTAGGGGGGCGGGTCTGGGTCAGCTTTGATGATCACTGTGGCCTCCTCTCTCTCCAGGAAAAGGTTATGGAGATTTATTTTTCTTTTAAAAACAAGAAATTTTTCTTTTAAAAACAAGAATATTTAGAGAGAAAAAGAGATGAGCACTAGGAGTTGTCTTCTGACATAAATAACAGGATTACGCTGGTTCATCCCAGCCAGGAATCTGGTGCTCCCTGGCCAGCCAAATGCATAAATATCAGTATTATGTTGGAATTTCTACATCACTGTCTTTTGCAATGACTGCTTCTTGTCCGTGTTCTCAGTAGTCAATATTTCAAATTAACTGTGTATAAATATTTCTTGAAAGCAAATGTCAAAATCACATCCAGCAGTGTTTTTTGTGGACAACATTGTAAATTTACATAGATTTGCAGGAAGCTGGAAAGGCTCAGACGCTCCTCCAGTCACAGCACAGGGATTTATTTTTTTTTGTAGTGAAGCAAAATTCAAATTCAGATTTTATCACTGGGAATTTTCTGGGCTGTTTTTGCTGCAGTCTTTCTACCCCTTGTGTGCCTTGATTCTGGTTATTTCCCAAATCTAGTATTATACTGTAAGTACATCTTAGAGCAAAGGATGGGGATCCATAAAGTGATCCTTTATTCTTCTTACATTGAGTGGATGCTGATAATCAAAATACTTTAATCTGCCTTTGCCATTAGGTGTCTTTCTCACACTTGAGCCTATCTTAAAATCATAAAAAAATCTCTTTGCAAATGGATCATCTCTTATACCAAAAAAAAGAAAAAAAAAAAGAAGGGAAAAAATAGTGGTTTATAGAGCTTCGTATCTAAAATTGTTAAAGAGAATTTTAACAAGCTCTAGTAAATCTGGTTGAATGGGAAATCTTCTATGAACATTGACCCAAATAAAACCTGCTCGCCAAATTCCTAACTGATGCAAATCAGAAGTCTCTGGAGTAGTGTTGCTTTACAACAGCTAATTTCTATCCCTGTGCATTCACTTTAATTCCTTCTGTGACTTGTGTAATTTAATAGCTGTGAATATTTAAGTAAATGAATTTTGTCCAAAAGGAAGTTTGCCAGAAAGTTAAAAATCACACAGCTATTTTCAAGTATCTTTTAATGAGGAATCGGTGCAGTTGTCTTGAAATCGCTTTGATTTTCAACTTTTTTCCTATTTCTTCAGTCTCCAATCAGAGGGTGCACAAATGATGTGACTTCTTTTGTGACACAGCTATTTTCAAGTATCTTTTAATGAGAAATCGGTGCAGTTGTCCTGAAATCACTTTTGATTTTCAACTTTTTTCCTATTTTTTCAGTCTCCAATCAGAGGGTGGTGCACAATTGATGTGATTTCTTTTTTCACAAGAAAAGTCACATTTGAAAGAGAATTATGGCCCAAACATTGTCAACTGCTCTCCTGTGGTTGGATGGATGGTAGATGTGAAAGTTTCTATTGCTGAATAAGCCGTAAGGGTGTAGGCAGAATTCCTGGATGGATAACAGTGAGGGTAAAGGATTTTGGTGATACACAGTGAGAGGAAGGTCCCAGGCTGGCTTTCCCTTCAGGCTGAGTTCCAGCGGTGAGGGCAGAGGTGTCTCAGCAGGGTGAACCCTGGTCACTGCAAGGGATGGGCTCACATGTGGGGCCTTCACTGCTCCCTTGGTTCTGTCAGGATTGTTGGGAACTCAGGCTCTGCTCCTTGGCTGCGCACTGAGCTCATGGAAAGGGGTCTGAACTTTAAATTCAGCCCAGGGCACGGCAGGAACTCCCTTTCTGCACCAGTCCAAATGCCACCTCCTCCGGCAGATACAGCAGAGCCTCACACTCAAGGAGTTTTCACAGTCAAAAAGGGAAGGACCAAGGGAATTATCCCTCAAATCAGCTCCGGAAACATTTGCTGTGGAAGTGAATAAACGTCCTCCTGCTCCCAAATGAGAAGGGGAAGGGATGCGGGTCCGGGTGGCAGCGCACAAGCCCCAGGGCAGCGCACAAGCAGGCTGAGCCTCCGTGCCAGGCTGCCCCGAGCCCCAGGCACACGCTCGTGTGCACAGTGACATCTAGTGACAACCGGGATGTCGCCGAGGAGCCGCGGGACACTGCCCGGCACAGGCTGCTGCAGGGACAGCTACAGCACAGATATTCGGGATTTTTTCACTCTCTGACAACCGTGTGGGGCTTTTTTTCCCCCTAAAAGTACAGAAATTCCTACTTTGCCAGGTTAGTGTTTAACCCCCCAGCAGCTGGCTATAACATATACATCAAGCTCACAGGCTTTTCTTGGCGTGGTGCAAAATGTAGATTTTATTCCCAGTACCATTTGTGCCATCACTTCTTGGGCTTTTTTTATTTTTTCTCCCAAAAAATTCTAATGTTGCTTTACCTCTGGCAGGTGGGCAGAGAGAATGAGTTTTTTTGTTGGAGCTGTTACGCAGCTAAAGGGATGTGTTTCCAAAAGTTGGTTGAAGAGGAAACTCTTTTAGCAGTTCTTTTAAAAATATTTAACTTTTTTAAGCGTGAAAGTTTGAAAAAAAATAAAACCTCAACCCCATACTTTTCATATATATATATATATATATATATATATCTTCCTTAATTGTGGCTGGAATACCTCTGTATTTTGAGATGGATTCCTTTCTGCTTCAGACTTGTTAAATAAATGGCATTTATTTATTATTATTATTATTATGGGAAATATATCTTTATTTTTTTAGGCCTGAGTAGGTACTTTTTGCTTGGTTACTTATCTTCACCAGGCAAAGGCCTCATTTTCCATAAAGGCTTCCTAATTGAACCAGGTCTGGAGTGCTCTGGTGGATGTCACTGACCCTGGGAAGGTGTGGAGGAAAGGAGGTGTAAAGAAATAACCCAAAGCATTAGAAAATTCAGTGGAATCAGTCAAGTGGGTGTTTCTTTTTTTTCTGTGGAGCCTGGGTTTTCATGGCAGCCTGGCTGAGCCCAGAATTCTTCCCTTTCCAGCCACAGGGGTGGCTTTCAAACCTTATTTCTCAAATGCCAGCTCTGAGATACAGTTTCCAAGCCTCCACCCCCTCAAATCAGAGGTCTCCTATTGTCTCAAATGTGAAAATTTGGCTAATTTAGGGTAAAAATTCATTGGCCTACATAAGCAATGGAAAGTAGAGGCCCCCAGAATAAAACTGCTTGAGAACACGCTTTATTTTAGGTCTAAATGTAGTTCCTTTGGGTTGAATGGGATCGTTTAGCTGTTTAAAGCAAAGTACACGGTCGAGATGCAAGTGAAGCACATGGTTTTCCTGCATCAGAGCCATAGGTCCCTAAAACAGCAAGGTTAGGGCACCTATTGACCAGTGTCATTCATTTTTCCAGCACTGAAGGAATTCGTGAACACAGACTAGGCTTTTAAAACTCAGTCTAGATATTCACACACGTTTTATTAATTTCTCCTGAAGGCACAAATTAAGAGGGATGTGTTTTTCTCTGTAAGCGCTTGAAGTGCTGCTTAAATTCTTGGCTCTACATGATTGATTTTATTAAAAATCAAGTAAAATGCAGCTTAGCAAAATTGTTTCTTAATTATTAAAGCAATTAGAGGGATCTAAGAAAGATCTTATTCCCACTAGGCTGAGCTTGCATATAAAGCCTCCCTTTCAGTTTCCTATTTCAGTTGTTCCACATTCCTATAAGACGCCTACTAATCACCACCTAAGCCCAGGCAAACACAAAAAGGGTGAAGTGCTATCAGGAAAAAATATTGAAACACCACCAGCCTATAGTCAGGCCAGTGATACGTTCCTGCAGTCCCTTTGGACTAATACAAGTACAGAAAAGGCTTTTCTTCCACCCACGCAGGGGATCCGGAGAGGGAACGGATCCACTTGAAAGCTGCCCAGTAACACCAACAAAGATATTTCTTAGCCTGGTTGCTTTTCTGGCTGTACCAGGTTGGTGTAGGAGATGGGCAGGAGAGCCAAAGTCCAGCTGGGAGATATAATCCCTCTTTCCAGCGGCTGCTTGTTTTCTTCTTGGCTAAAAGCATCCCACTGCAAGGATTTACCCAAGTTCAGCTCTTCTTTTGGCAGTCCCAACTCTATCTCAGGTGTTAACCTTGTCTGCTTTACAGGGAAATCCTGCTGCCCACCTCCACCTCTTCCAAGAAATATTTTCTGATCTGCTTCATGCTTTTCTGAGGGGTATTTCCTGGCACCCAGTAACCAAAGTGAGTGTTTTGGTCATCCACGGATTTGGCAGCTCTCCTTAATAAGTGCATCTCACACACCTGCTCTGCCACAGAAGCACTTGGCCAGACACAGTGGGGCTGTGGAATAGCTGCAGTTGTGATAAAGCCCCCAAAGGGTCCTATAAAACTTATGGGGTCAAGACAGTGTCGCCCTACACAGGTCCCACCATTCCTGGTGTTGTCATTTGTTTCTGTTTAAACCTTATGCTGAGACTGGTAGCAGTTGCTGCAGTTCAATCACCAAACTGTACCTGTGATTAATAATTGCTGCAATATAAGATGTGTAAAGTTTTACCACTGTGTCCTAGAGGGCTTGTAACAAGAATGACCAGTTTAAAGCCAAAGCCAGGAATGTGGTAATGAGCGTGTATATAATAGAAATGTTAATTAAAACACTCTTAGGAGAGAGAAGGGAGGGGAGTGTTCCCATGTTATCATGTGATATCCTTGTGCCCATTCACAGAAAATAGGAGAGCCAGGGAAGCAGGAAAAAAAGAGGTGGTTGTATTTCAGCTACAGCCAAGAGCTCTGGGCAGGTTTAAAATCCATCTTTAATGACCCCAGGCTGATGAGCTCCCAGTGTGTCACTGCAGATAGGTCTGAGACACATCACACTGAGAGCACCCTGGGAAAGGCAGCCCCGAGTCACTGGGAGGGAGCAATTAGCCCGACTCACAGGCCGGGATGCCAGAGCAGCTAAAGAGGATTGGGATTGCTAAGGATTAAATAATGCATGTGGTTTCTCTCTAGCTCGGTCCTGTTAGTGCAGATCCGTGCTCTCTAAACCAGGCATTTTCCTACACCTGAGACTTTTCTAGCACAAGCAGTGACTTGGAGTGACCTAGCAGACACGGGGCCCTGTGTCCCTTTCAGCCTTGATGACATTGTGCCTGTGGGACACAACGCCCTGATCTATCCCTCAAAAGTGTGTTAGATGCACCTCCCTGAGCTGCACTGGTCAGCTTAGGGGTTTGTGTGCAAGGATGACTGTGGAGGCTGTGGAAGTCTGGCATTCATCAGGAAAGCCCTGTGGATTATAGGGGAAGTGCCCTAAGCCCAGGGAGTCTGGAGGAGCTTGTAAATGCTGCCATCATTTTCTTACTGCAGCATGCCCCTGGCAGGAGGCTCTGAGGAAAGGAAAAATATTGCTCCGCTCACTAAAGAAGGCCAGAATCCGTCACCAATATTCTTAATAACCTATAGAGGTGCAAGGTACCTTTCAAGATAGAAAAGCACCAGAGAGTCTTCTGTTTGGCTGAAGAGATCACCTCTGAACTTCAGTTGCCAGAATTCAAAGAATTCCAGGCCTTTGCAAACATACTTGCTTCTCAGATTGGAGACTTGCCCTCACCAGAGAGTGGAGGTGCTTGGAAAATCTCTGAAGTTGATGTTTAATTTTAAATCTGTTTTGAATTTTTCTCCTTTTTGTTCTTTTTTTTCTTTTACTATTTATTAATTTTTTTTCTGGTAGAAAATCAATTCCTATAACCATATTTAATAGAAATGGTTTTTTATGTATATGAGTACTTGGATACTTCAGCTCAGCATTAGTGCAGTTTCTTCAAATCTAATTCAAATCCCAGCCCAAACCTACTTGAGGCAAAATAGACTTAGACTTGCAATCCAGCAGCCATCTATGTCACAGATGTGTTTTCGCCTTCACACAACAGACACTGATTTCACAAAATTCTGAAACAGAACTTAATTTGACATATGTGCTAATAACCACTTGCAGTCGATTTCAATATACACTCAAAGTTAACTGTGTAGTTAAATGCTTAGCTGAATCATGACCTGTATAAATTATCCATTTAATTATTCTCCAGCTAAAAGAACTCTTAAGTTTTCTGTGGTTGCTTGAAGTTGTGTCTGCAATAACTGTTGGGAATCCAAGCCTTGCAGAGGATTGTCTGAGTCAGTTCATAGCTACTTATCTCCTGCCTCTCCCTGTAACATCTGGATCAGTTTCTGGTAATACCATCCTAAACGAGGGTGAGAAACCCAAAGAATAAATTAAAGGGAAGTTATAGACGTTTCCTGGGCTGCAGTTCACTGCCAGATGGTGACTCACGTTGGTGAGAGACAACAACAACAGTGATTGTGGATTCATCCCAAGCCAGAAATTAAATTCTCTGCAACTAGGTTTGCATTCACAGACGAGCTTTTGCTAAATGATTTGGAGCAGAAGGTGGGCTACTCAAAAGGAAGAGCAGAAAGTATTTCAGAATTCCTCTTTGAGAAGGGGGGCTTGTCAGGGGATTTGATATACATTTCTCCTCCTCCCCCAAATAACATAATGGCCTGTAAGACTTACGGCTCAGGTTGTTATTCTCTTTCCCCTTGTAGGATTTTGCAAACCAGTAGCTCAGAGAAACCTGACACATTTCCCAGGATAAATATCGTTCATCTTGGGGAATAAAACTTCCACTGTTTCTGCGTATGTTTGCTGATTGTATGTTAGAGGATGTGCACTTGGGCAAAGTATCATAATGCAAATCCCACAGACGTAAAGATATTTAAAACAGGTTTATGTCAAATTAAGTTTTAATTAATTTCTATTCCCTGCCTTGAAAACACTTCATTTCCCAGTGTAACAGCTCAGTTTAGATGAAGCACAGGTGAGATGATTACATTGTTCAGTACTTGATTTTATAGTATTTCCGTAAAATACATATTTTATTTTTCTTGTTCTTCAAAAATATGTTTTATATTTAGAGTTCTGCTAGAAAATGGTGAGCTCTTGCCACCTTTGCATCTCATTTTAGCAGTGGCTGACATGACCACTGGATTTCCTTTCCAGTCAGGTTGCTGGTGCTGTTTAGGAGCCAGAGGCTGCACAAGGGAAAGGTGCAGTGAGGCTGAGCTGTTGCTCTGATTTCACAAGTTCCTTCTTGAAAACGAGGAAACTGCATTACATTAAAACTTCATCCTGATTTTTGGCGGAGGCCAGCACTCCAGATAATCACAGGAATACAGGGAACAGGCAAGCTGGGGCCTGTAACACAGGGGGGTTTCCTCTTAATTTCCCAGTCTGCTGGTCTTGCAGTAATTGCACGCTGATTTATCTAAAGGGAGGAGAATGTATTTGTGCCTTCTTTCTAGAACTGCTAAACCTTGCCCAGAGATCTTAATTAGGCCTTCATTCTGCCTTGAAGATTTCAGAATTAACTTTACGGTGTCCTTCCCTTAAAACCTGTTTTGTGAATTTAGTGATTTCTTTCAGCTTATCACAAATTTTGCAGCATTTTGGCTTTATTTGCTCAGCATGGGCTTGTGTTTATAGTGATGCACTGTGGGCCAGCTCATGGTCCAACTTAAGTCTGTGCTAGATTTGACTTAAAGAGTAACATTTTAGCTCAGTGTTAGGAGGAAAAAGCTTTTTGGAAAAGATATGTTCACATCATTCTGCTAAGGGTTCTGTTTCATTATCGTCTCAACATTTCTCAGTAGCACAAGCTGAGGATTATTACATTTTTTCCATCTGAGAAGGGACAACAAAGCAATCTGAGCTCTGGAGCATGCCAGTGAGGAAGTAGGAAAAAAAAAATAGTAAAAATCTTTCAGGTTTTTTTGCTGTCATGTCCGTACAGTTGCACTTGTTCAGAGATTTGTGCTGTTCTGCTTCTTCAGGAAACTGATGAAGATATCAAAGGAAGGAAATAATTGAGGGAAAGAGAACACACCAATGGAAGTGAAATGTTGCAAAGATAAAGATAACTGACTTTGCTTTTACTTTTTTTTTTTTAAACAACAGAGCTTAGTGATCTATATAAAAATAGAGGCATACAATTTTGCTTTGCTTCTTTCAAAAGTTTGAACCAAGCGCTTTTCAATTTTATTTTATAAACTATTTTTCAATCCACTTCCTCTCAGTCTATTCACTAGAATGGATGATAAGGAGAACAACCAGGCAAAAGTTTGCACTGATGAAATTGTATCATCAAATGTATATAATGACCTTGTAAAAGCTGTTCCCTGGCTTCCCTGACATCTTCTTTGCACATTTCAACATGTTATCAGGGGATTGGCAAGGGTGCATATCACAAAGGTGCACAGAACAAAAAAGGCTTTGTTAATTAAAGAGAGGCAACCTCTAACACGACTGGGTTAAGGCTGAGGATTTTTGTGGTCTGGATTCCAGGTGATAAACCTTTGCACTTGGCATAATTTTGGTGATAGCGAGCAACGCATATTTGATGTTACAAACTCTCACCTCTTCGCAACCTCTACGTGCCATCAAATTTGATAAAGATCATATTTCAAGCTTTAACAGTGTTAATCTTTAAACTTAGCTTCGACTGAAGTCTTCTGAAGCTTTGCACGGTGATTGTGATTTGACTAATGTGGATGTATGTGATCAAGCCTGAATTTCTTCCTTGCACAGGTTTTGTTGGCATTGTCATGTGGTGTTTGTTGTTATATTTAATTTCCATACGTGAATGGATTTGGACTATTGCTGTGTCCTTGATATTGGTTCAGATATGGAAAGGGATGGCTCAGTGTCAAGTTGGTGAACAGTTGCTGAATTCAGTTCCTGAGTTCTGATGCTAGCTAGGGCAAGAAGTGCTGGATAGCTTTGGACAGTTAGTTTAAAACTAATTTATTCTCTCCTTAAATGAAAAAAAAAATCCTTTAATAATATAGGGCTGATTGCAAGACTAAGTGTAAGGTCTGAAATAGGAAAGTTTTCTTGTCTGTAAAATATAATGAATAATAGTGATCAGTTATGGCACTGGAAGAATTCAGACACTCCTGCATAGTTAATTTATGATGTGTATTGTTTTAATGGCACTCAAATTGAAGTTTTAATTTTAAAAGAACAAAACTCTTGATTGTATCTGTCTACCTGAGCAGTGGCCTTGCTTGCCAGAAGCTGTAACGTTGTCAGCTGATTGCTCTGACCCACAGGTGTGACACCTGACTGATGCTGAGGTGCTGAAGGAAATTTAGAAATCCTGTCAAGAACGTCCTTGCACACCCACACACTGCCCCCGGTAATGAATGTATTAGAGGTGCCCTAACAGAATTTAACTTGGGTTCTAGAACTTTATTGGCAAATTCTTCACATTAAAATAGTAAGGTGTAGTAAGCTGAAATATACTAAGAATAAAGTTTTGTGGATTGGCAGGAGATGGGTGTGGAATCAGGCTGCATCAGGGGCTTCTAACACAGGGATGACAACTGAACTTGCCTTTGCTGATGTCTCTGTCATAGCAGAAGGCAGGAGAAAGAGGCTTTTAGGACCTCCAAGAAATTTGAAAGGCGAGTAGGAAAATTACGAGGAGAGGGAGAGGAACAAGTTTCAAATTAAAAAAAAGAATTTTTGGCTGTGGCACAAGTAGCCACCAGGACACAGAGGATGGAGGAGCTCAGTTAACTATTCCTGATCTTCCTTTCCAGGGTATTTCCACTGGCACTTCTGGGTGCTGCATAGGCCAAATTCCACTGTGACAAATTTATATCCTTGGACCCACTACAGCTTTAGTGAATAATGTACCTGTCTTGAGCAATGTGCTGTTGTGGCTGTAACAGCAGCCACGGGGTTGTTTTTCCACTCATCTGGCAGAACTTCAGCTCATGTGGAAGAAAGTTATTAAGTCTTCCCTGTTCTCTACATATTTGATTTGCACATGACAAGTGGCAAATCAAGTGCAGGTGGCAGCTCACAAATGGATGTACTTCTATCCTTAGTATTTCTTCGAGGGTTTTTCATGTTTTAATTCATTTGGTCTCCAGCATTCCCTCTCTCTACCTGTCCTTAATGTGTGGAAGTTATTGATATTTCCCTCTCTGGCCTTATGGACAAAATTCTCGTGTTTTCAGTGATGTGCAGTTTCAAATTCTCCTCTGGGCCACAGTGAAGAACATGTGAAATGGGACCAATCTCGGGATGTATTTAAACATGCAGGTTGTTCACATACACCCAGAACAGCTTCTGGCTGGTTCTGCCGTGGTTTTTGCCAGCCTACAGGACTGCCTGGCAGCAGGAGCTGCTGCACCAGAAACCAGAAAAGACTTTTCAGAGCAGCAACGTCAGAGGCAGGGTCACGGCCAGGACACCAGGTAATTGTGCAGGTTCACCCTGTTGCCTCGAGAGCTCCAACAAATTAGGAACAGTCTGCAAACAGGAGTGAAGGTAAAACCAGCACTGCCTGCCCTTCACTGTGAGGTGACTGCACCTTGCAGGCAGAAAGCCAAACCCAGGCACTGTGTCTCACTTGAGTCATTTGGTGTAGTCAGAGACTGTATCATTAAACTGAGGGCATCTGCCTGTTAGCAGAGCAGGAGAAATAAGCAACAGTTATTTGAGAACTTCATAAAATGTGTTTCACATGAAGGCAGGAAAGGCCCAGTAAAATTTCTTCTTTTCTGATAGAGCTTCCAGCAACTCTCACAAGTGAAGATGTTTTATGTCCCATTCCTAATAAAAGTCTGGCAGTTCAACCTCCTTCCTGGATGCAACCTGAACCTGTAAATTTATCCACCATGCAGCAGCAAAGGGAAATAGTGTTATAGATCTTGTAACCTTTGTGACAGTTACCTAATAAGCCAGATTACCAAATATCTCAGGAAGGAAGGCTGATATGACTGACATGCACCAAGTTCCTCCAGTGTTTCTCCCTTTTTATGCAGGAAGAATTTGTTATTAGCAGAAGATGCTGTAGGGGATGGTGTTCTCATAAAATGTGAGGCTAAATGTTGAGTAATGCACCTATAAACAAAAAGTAATAAGTTAATATTTGTTCTTAGATAATTATAATAGGCAGGACAGTGGTGTTTGATTAAGTTATTCAGAGAAACACTCAACTCTGGCTTTTCAAAAGCATCTGAATGTATTTTAATTTCACAAAATATTCCCATTTGAAGTTAGAGCTCTTTTAAGGCACCTTTTGGAAAGGTTAATGTAGGTATGAGTGGTCCAAATTATATATGCCAAATAAGTTCCCAGACTGATTTTTTCTAATGTTCTTCGTATGTACTTTTTAAGAGAAACAAAGCAGACGAGGGATGCTGCTGTATCTATAATTGGCTGAAAAATAAGAAGCAGCAGATTGGTGTAAATGACTGTAAAATCATAGAGGAGGCCTGTAGTGAGGTGTCGCTAGCCGAGGCTGGGTGTGTCCCACTTCAGGGACAGAAAGAGAGCAGGCAGACACAGCAGCAGTGGGGAACAAACTCTTCTACTTTATTTACAATTTTCTACTTTATACATTTGTACAGAGGTCCAGAGATTGGCTAGACAGGTCGCTACCTCCTAACCTGTATGGTGGATATCACCATTAATCAATTCTTCTCTCAGAGGAGAAGAATGCAAACATTCTAAGAATAAACGTTGTTTACAGAAGAAGGATACATGTGAAACTTCTGCACAGAGGCAGAATAGCAGAAAACAGGGCAACAGTGAGGTTCTACAGGGGTCTGTGCTGGAGATGACAAAGTCTTTCACTGTTATAAAGTTGTCATGTTGATAAAGGGCTGTGTAGAAGCAGAGAAGGTTCTTACAGCAGCCTTTGACCGGGCAGTAAACCAGCAGATGAAATTTAGTGTAGATAAGTGTACAGTGGTACACACAGGGAGGTACAGTCCCGGTTTTGTTTTGCACATGAAATGTGCTGCTCTGGAACAAGCCCTTGGGGCTCTCATAGCTGCTTCCACCAGCACATCAGTGCTTGGCTGCACTCGGAAAGGCACACCAAAATAAAGGAATGGAGCACAAACCAGAAAACATCGGTTCAGCTCCACTGAAATCCAGCACTGGTGTCCAGGACACTCTGCACAACAAGAGCACAGCAGAGCAAACAGGGTTGGAGAAAGGCAGCAAGCATGATGAATGTTTTGGAGCAGTTTCCATGTAAGGAAGGACTGAGTAAACTCCTGGTCCCTAGATTGGAAATTAGGCATGTTGGAGGGAGCAGCAGTCTGGGGAACCCCTTGCCAAAGGATGCTATAAATGCAGAAAGTTTACTTGAATTCAAGAGCAGATTGAACAAGTATTTGCAAGGCAGATCCTTTGGAGATTCTCACATTGAAAAATAACAGCAAGCTCAGAAAATCACCTGAGCTGAAAAGAGTGGAAAACAGGAATACATTTTGAGGTTTTTTCAAAGCACAGGAAGGTTTTCTCATTACAATTAAACTGTGAAAAATTGCTGTAAGGCGAACACAATGTTCTCTCCTGATGAAGTCCTTGCTTTTCTTTTAGTTTCGCTTGTGGCATTTTAAAACGTATCGATAAATAAAACTGCCTGTGTTGTGAGATACACTTTTTGAAAATGGGCAGAGCTAATTTCTCCATCAAAAGCCAAGCATTGCCCAGCACTTGAAAGGCATGAGAAAAGCATTAGTAGCAAGGCAGAGAGCCTGTAAATCTGCAGGGCCTTCTGGAAGCACAGTTGGGTATCAGGGTACCTTTGTGTTTGAGAGGTGGAAACGAATGCTGGAAACTCTCCAAGCTGCTCATGGGTGTCCAGGCTGCTGACCAGGACCTGCCTGAACCAGGAATACTTTCTCACTGCATCTCAGCCCTTCTTGAGCAGACCACTCCTTCTTTTCCTCTGCACAGCCCTTCTTTCGCTGGGGCTACATCAGGGGCTCTCACTCACAGTAAGGAATTTCTTCCTTACATCTAATCTAGTGGATTTTACCACAGCCAGGCTTGCTCACAAGCAGTTGGAAAACCTCTTCTCTGCCAAGCTTGTCTAATGCCTAGGTTTTTACAATCACAGCAATCTTGGGGCACTTTGCTTAGGATTCATCCCAATGGGAAGCAGATCTTTGGAAGCATTAATTAAATCAGGAGCGAAGATGATGTCTTTTACAGTCAATTAATGTTATTTTTTTTTCCTTTAGAAATTGGTTTCAAACCATGGAAGAGCAGTGTCTATCTCTACCCCAGCTGGAACCATTACATGGCCAGAAATATGTGTGAGAATAACTAACAGACCTACTCCATATTTTTTGGAGCCTGTGTGGCCCCCTGAGCCTGAATTTGAGGCAAAAAGATGTATTACAATGTCTGATCTAGTTATCAGCTGCACCACAGCTCCCTTGCACGGCTTGGGTGCCTAGGTTTCCCCTCTGCAGGAGCAGAATTAAACTTTCTGTATTGAATCTCCTGCCCTGTCAGTGTATCCAGTGACCTGTTTTGGGGAGTGACTGCCTCAGTGTGTCCTTGTGCAGATGGCTTCACTCCTGGCTGGGAACTCGGGGCATAACACTGGATATAACATTATGTAAATACTCAAGTCACGAAAACGTCTTTATTGCATCCATGATTCTACCCTGGAGGCTTTTTCTTTGGCTGAGATTTGATGAAAGCATTATCATCTGTCTCACACAGACCTCCGGAGCTTTACAGTAGCTGGATCTAGTGGGGAAATAAATTTCAGGAAAATAATAAACCCTGACACTGCAGCGCCAGCAGAGGGAAAAGCGTTGATAGCGTCTGTGGTTGAGAGGAAAGTCAAAATTGCCCGGTGGCCGTGGTGTCCTTGCAGAGCTCTGTAAAATGTCAGCGAGTTACCTGTGAGTCACGTCTGGCCCTGAGAGCCCCGAGTCCTGCCCCAAAGGGTTGCCCCATTCCCTGTCCAGGGAAATACCTGGCTTCTGAGGTTACAGCAGTGCAGTAATTTAGAAGGAAAGCTGAGCTCTCAAAAGCTGAAGCTAATTTTCAGGCCTGGCTGTCATTCACCCAGGGCGCGTTCCCGACACAAAGCCCGGGCCAACAAAGGGATCCTTCCCCGCCTCCCCCCTCTCACCGGGGAAAAGATGCCTCTTTGTGCTGGAGATAAGTGAGGAAGAGGGATTTACAGGACGACAACAAGCTATATTAGGGACATCTCGACTGTAATTAAATCCTTCATTCACATCAGCTCCCAGTGTGGGCCGTTAATAATGGTACCGCGGAACGGTATAAAAAATATCGAAACAAATCTACTGAATCCAGGGGAGCTCGGGCTGATTTCTTTCCCATACAGTAAAGGAACCAACATCGTGGCTGAGGTTAAAGGAAGGTCGGTTAACTGGCCAGGATTGCAGCTGGAGAAGGTTTTTTAGCTGTGCCTGGAAACATCTCCCTGACATAAAACCTCGTCGTTTCAGTGTGCAAATGATGTTCTCGCCCGCGCGATGAGCACCTTGGGGTAGAAGGGATTCCCTGCCAAGGAGTCTGCCTGGTGTCCCAGGGAAGAAGCTGAAGGTTTTGTGCATGTCCTGCCTCTGTTCTAACTTGCTGCCAAGTTGCCATCACGTGAATTCTCTAAATCGGGGTTTCAACATCTCATTAAAACATCTCCTTTAGCCTGCAGTGTGTTGGAGGCCACGTGGGTGTCCAGGTGAACCCCACGGCTTTGATTGTGAAAACAAACTTAAAAATCTCGAGTGTTCTTTCCTGGTCTTTGAATCTCTGGCTCAAGTAATAGTTAAAGATCAGTTTTCCTGTGGATTTGGAGGTTTACTCTGGGAGGGGCTGAGGCTTTGGGTGAACAGTACCTCTTTCTACCTTTTCTAAATTGCATTTAATTACAAAACTCACTAAGTAGCCAGCAACAGTGAAATCCCCAGGAGTTCCAAATAGCTGCCATGTGTCTTTTTCTCACACTTGCAGAGATTTAGGACGTCTGCCAAAGCCATACAGCAATAAAGCAGCTGAAATATATTAAATTAAATAATATGCCATCAAAGCTTAGAGTGCCCTCTCCTCCAGTCCTATTGCTTTATTTGCTCTTCTCCCTCTCCCGACTCACTCACTCTACCTCCACGGTCTATTTTTTTGTTGTGGTCTGTTCTTTATTTTCTCTCTCATGTTTCTTTTTTTCGCCTTCTTTTGGGGGAAGACATGGGCAAACTGAGGGAGCCCAGCCTGCTACCTTCACAAAGCTCTTTGCTGTTGCTGCATCTTTTCACTCATAAGTGTGTATTCCTTGGTTTTCTTTCACTGTGCCCTTCCCATTCCTTCCTGGACTCCTCTCCATCACATCTTCATCTTCCATTCTTCACTCCTGAACGTTTTATGTTGCCCTCCCCGCTTTTGCTGGCTACATCCAGTGTAGATGAGAGTGTGGCTGATGGGTCTGCACAGACATTTCCCCGAGTCGCCCATTAGAAGCCCGTGTGAGTATTTCTGTGTGTGCTCATCTGTGACTGATTGGCCCCGATTTCTGGGCCACGGTGCTGCGGGTACTCCCATCCATGCTTTGTTCTGTGCAATTAACATGATTACATGGGCAGTTGTGCTAATTGTGAGATGACTCATTAGTCCTGCAATTATGCGTTTTCCTGAAGAGTTGCTGTGGAGGGGGGCCTGATAATAGTTTGGCAGTCTGAAATCTGACCTTTGCTTGTTTATCATTTCACCATGAGTAACTTGAAGGCCAAGTGCTTCTTTTCAGCACTAAAAACGAAGGAATTTTTGCCCAGCCTGAGACTCTGGCCATGGGTAATGGTTCCAGCTGTCCTGCACAGCGGCTCCATGTGAGCACACAGATAAGGGAGCTGGATGTGGCCCCAGTTTGGAATGATGTGTGTGCCTTGCTCGGAGCACTTGAGTTGTCCCACTGAAGTCAGTGGAGTTATTTCTGTTATTGTGGAGCAGGAGTGACTTAAGTACCTCCCTAAATGTGACACCTAAGGGGGCTGACAGATTTTCTTCCTCGAGCAGTGGCCTTTCTTACACTACAGCTGTTGCTGGATGTGAAATCTCACTTTTTCTAACATATCCTGGGAGGAGCAGATTAGGAGGTGTCGAGTTCACCTTCCCAGCTGTTACTTTACACCAGTTGTTTGTGAGAAACATGAAAAAGAAAATAGCAAAAAAGGATTGCTGAGCCTGTCATGCAGTGCCTAAGTGCATCTCCCAGCTCCTGTATGAGACCAGGAAGGGGGAATTAGTCAGGTTATACTGACTGTGAAAGGGAGAATAGGTCTGTTCAAAGATGCTGCTTGATCAAAAGGATGCAGTGATAAGATAGGAGACATGCAAGTCTGGAGAGGTGGCACAGACACCTGCGGCCAGATGGGAACAGAGTTAAAATCCCACTTAATGCAAGTGTTTGGGGCTCAACTGATAAGCAGGGAAAATGGAAAGCAACTGTGCACTGTGATTTTCCAGCAAAACTGAGCTGTAATGTTATTAAGGTCATTGAGCCAGTTTTGTCCTGAGTGTGATTTCAGAGTTGGGTCAGACAGAGGAGCCCTGGTGAGAAGGTGGAAAATCAAGTTTTTATAAATTGTACCAGATTGAAGAAAAAAACCATAACAACAACAACAAAAACTCTGTGTAATTTTTCAATACTTTTCTTGGCCATAATCTGGAGAGGTGAGGATGTGATAAAAACTCATTTCAAACCAGTTTTCAGGTTATAGGACAGCTCAGCAGTAAAGGAAGGTTGGTGCTTCCTCAGAGCCAGACTCGGTGGCGTTGTCAGCACACTGTGCACCAAGTTTACAGGTTTGACCATTCCTGGGCAGGGTTATTTGGAAGATTTTGGAAGGTTTGTCTACTTATTTGAGCATACACAGTGATTTGGGGTTGGCTTCAGCTGTAGGTTTCAAGTTCTCTCTTCTGAAAAAGGGTCAATATATGAATGGCGTAGCGCAATGATTTAAAAAAATTACTTTCATTTTTTTGTTTTCTTCCTGGTTTTGGAAGTTAAAGGGAGCACTTAAGGAACCCAAAGAGCTGCCTACACTGTGTTCTTTAATGGTGCTGTGTCTTTTCATACATACACATGTATTTATATATCTGTTAAATTATGTTTAAAGTTTTTATTCAGATTAACCTAAAATATTCCATGCCAAAGCATGAAAATTAAGATATATTAACATTATCAGAATCCCCTGCAATTCAAACTGTGGACCGAAATTTCATTAACATGAAATGTTTTGAAATAGAGTAAATTTCATCTCCTGCTGGAAATGCTTCTAAGGTTTTCCATCCCACTTTTATTAATTTATATCCATTAAAAAATGATCATGCTACACTTTCCCATGTTATAAAGCTTGCAGCAACTGGCAGCAACTAAGTATTAACCCAGAATATGACTAAATGAAGGGAATGGGAGAAAACCAGAAACTTGAAAATAATTTACACAAAGAAAATTTTTGGCAAACCAATCCCAGATTTATTTTTGAGTGATAGGTTATTTGTTTCATTGTTATTTGTTTGGATATTAGCAGCAGATTGAAACCTGGATCAGAGCCTTCAGCAAGGTCCTCTTGTGATTGCTGCTCCACACCAGCCATGGAATGCTTCCAGCATGATCCCACTTAAAAACTTAGGGGAGAAAAATTCTGCAATCCAGAGAAATTAGGGTGTCAGCAATCACTGGCAATTAAGTGAGATATTGCACTATTTTTCCCATTTGTTCCTTCCAATTGCCAGAGGAACTTCGGCAATACCTTTAGAAGATGTTTAGAAGTGTAAAGAATAAGCTGTGAACATATTTAAGAGAATATTTTTGACTATTTATCCAACAGCCATTGCTAGAAATGACTATTAGTATCTCTTAAGCTGCAGAAAGGCTTCTCCATCTTCAGTGGGTTGTACTCACACAGGGAAAGTGCAATGAAACTTTATATCTTCATCTGTGCAAAGATGATTGGTGACCCCTTGACCTCAGTTTTCCATTTCTGGTCTGCTAGTGTTTGTGTCCAATTTGGGGTTTGTATTTGGACGAGGAAAAACGATTTTTTAGCAAATTCTCCCTATCCTTTGGGAAGATGATTCTCCCTTAATTTCTCCTTGTCCATCCAACTGGAATGATTTTCTAATGCTTCTAGGTTTTCTTTATTAGAATTTCTGAACAACAAGTTAATCTGTTTTTATGAACCCCTTTGCAATTCCATCCATACAAACGTGAGCAATCAGGAGCTGATCCCAAAGGTCCTCTCTTGCTTCTCTCATTACTTCTTGGCTTTAAAAGTCTTTCCTGTCCTCGGAGCCTTTTCTCCATCAGTTTGGCTCTGTGTCTCAGTGAGTTTGGACCAGAAATATTGGCAGGGGGAGGTTTGGAGAAGCTCCAAAACCAATTAGCTCTGTATGATACCTGAGCTCCTCCCAGGGCCACGCCTGCCTGCCTGGCACCTCTCACATAAGAGGTGTATACCTGTCATCTGTATGTATCTGTCATCTGTGAACTGGCGAGCAGAAGCCCTCAGCTCCTCAAAATCCATTTCTATTCCCAATTCCCAACCTTTTAGCCCCAGCCAACATCCCCTCTTTGCGACAATGAGCTCTCCAGCTGAAACCACCGCAAGGCGCTTTGCAAAACCAAAGCTTCTTGCTTTGAATCTGGCACGAGCCTGAGTGTGGGTGACAAGGCACCGAGGCATGCTCAGGGCAGACATATCTCCCCTCCCATCTTTATCCCCGTGGATATGTGCTAATCGTCATTTGGTGGCTGCGGCCCTGACTTTTCGGCCGCCCCCGGTATCCACTGACATATCCACTGACAAAAGGCACACGTTAGCGCAATCCCAGATTGTGTCTGTCACCCAAGGTCACACAAGATAAGCCGCCAGCTGTCCGCTCCGCCCAGGCACGGTACATTGGACGTTAATTAACCGGGATTCAGGGATTGGGGATGCCAAGGTGCCCGGGCTGAGCCGGGCAAAACGCGCCGGCGCAAATCGCTCCGCCGGAGCAAAGCGCGTGACGGCAGCTCCCAAATATTTTCAGAATCCGAGACGTGGGGTTTAATAAATTAGAGGACAACCAGATAATTGATCTGTGACATGCCGGAGAAGGGATCCAAGTGCCTCAAGACATAGGTATTTAACCAAGGGAATACTCGCTTTTTTTTGTGGGTGAAAAGCCTGATTTGTAGCAACCAAAAGCTGAGTATTTTCTGAATCGTAAAAAGTTGCTTTCTAATCTAGAACCATTCAAAAACAATTCTAATTTTCATTTCAGCTAACTAAAAACAAAAGCAAGCTTCTATCCTCTTTATTTCTTTTCTAGCTCTTGTAAAGAAGTCGATTTATTTTTCTCCTTTTAGATGAACAGCAAGCATGGTAGGGGAAAATATGTTTTTGCCAGGAAATGTCATCTTTGCTGTGGAAATGCTTAAGTTTCTCCATGAAAATGGAATTTCCCTTCAGAAGTAATTTAGCAAATAAAAGTGATGGATTTATCCAGTGGCTGGAATTATAGCACCTTCCATGTGAAAAGGTTTTTGGCACTGAGCCTCCACCACAGAAAGCTGAACAGAGCCCCAAGTAAAACTCACACTTGTTCCTGACCTGAAACCAACTTCCCAGTTCAAAGAAGGTTTAAGTGCCTGTGCATATCAATGTCATGACTTCTTTGGGGATTTATAGGTTTTTTTAGAAAGTGCAAAAGAAAGGCAATTTTTTTAAAAGGAATAGTCTCTATCCTCATTGCTGACAAACACAGAGATGAGAATGTGCTGGGATTCTCTGTGGGACATCAGTACAAGGAGGACGTACCTCCAATATCCTCCTTCTAACAATTATTAATTCCTTTGCAGCTGGCCCTAAAAGCTCCAGGTAATAACATACAAATGGTCATTGTCCCTTAAAAACCTGGCACTCTTCAAGGCAGACAGGTGATAGGGAGGAAAATTTTTTTAAAAAAGGTTTGCTTTTATCAGTGTGTTGGAGGGAGGGAAAGCAGAGCACAAAATCTTCACTGATTTGTTCTGAAGGCAGAACTGACCACAGGACTTGGTGCCACCTTACCCTAAGGTCACATTCCTCATGATTGACAATGGATTCTCTTCTTTCTCCTTCACCTTCCTTAAGGATTGGCCTGAAAATCCACAACACACTTTGGATTTGGGTTTTTTCTGCACTTATAAACACACCACCTACCCCTGCTTTGCTGTCAGTCCCAGCTCTCTTGGCCTTTGTGTCTTTCAGAGGGAAACTCTGAGCTGAGGGCAGGAGCATTTTGGATGTTTCCACACTAAAAAGCTGTCCTGAAACCAAGCACTCTTATGACAGCGATGTAATCTGCGCATCCTGTTGGATTTAGTCCTTGCCTTGTTCCCTGGCCTGTCCAGATGTCCCTCCTTGCTGCTCTAAATGAAGGTCATCACTCCCACACTGACATCAGCCATTGATTGAAGTGTAGCTTTTCAAGCTGGAGGGAGGAGGAGATAGTGGAGAGCAATGAAACCATAGTTCTGTGTGTTAAAGCAGTGTAACATCTCGTTAAGAATCAGGTGAAAACTGGATGAACTGAATGATAGGTTCCAGTTAACACTTTGTGAGCATCTGCTTAATCAAATTAACAGGAGGTGGGCAGTCAGATTTGCACATTCATCTCCCACAGATGCCTCAGAAAATCTAGGATGGAGGCATGTGTCCAGAGTTACATCCACAAACTCCTCAATCCAAACTCACCTTTCTCCCTTATCATTTTTTCAAAGCAGTAAGATTTCCTTCTGGAGCTGATTAACTGTTAGAGACAAAAGAAATCTGGATTTTATTGCATCTAAAATCTCATCTACACCTACACTTTTCAAATTACAGGAGTTTACTTACACACACACACAAAAAAAATAGTGTTTCCTGAGTCTTGGGCATTCTTTTCATTCAGGAAATTCAGTGGGAACTTCAGCATTCACATAGGAATAGGTATGCATAAACACACAGTAACTGACTTTTTTCCACCCCAAACCACAAAGATGTTATCACTTTTAACCACCTCAGACCAAATTTCAAGTGCTGCTCCTGCTGCTGCTGTGCAAAGAGTGAGACCCCGTTTACGTGAAATGAGCTCTGCCATGATCCTGGAATGCAGGCCTCACTAGAGCTATCTGGGAGAGAATTTCCTTGTTGGAAGTTGTTACTCTGGACTTTCAGAAGGGAATGGTGCTCTTGTTATGCCAGAAGGACAGGGGAGTCTTTTGGAGCCTGGCAGCCACAGTGAGCAGCAAGAGCTGTGTGGTCCTGCCAAGGAGTCCAGGAACTCTCTGCAGCTTAGCAGCTCCACAGGGCAGTGGGAGTGAGTGAACCCTGGCCCTGCCAATCCTTTTTGATGTTATGCTTGTAAAGCAGCCACGATGTATTCCAGTTCACCATTTCACTCCTTAAAATTTTATGAATGTAAAGCTTGAAGGAGGGAAGCTTTAAACTGGCTGAGGTCTCAGCTACTTTACCATTGTAATCATAAAATCATCCATGGCTTCGTCCAGGCTGTGTAGTCTTCACCGATGAGGAGAGCTCCCAAAGTCCAGAGCACTGCCTTGACCCTTCTCAGTGATTTCAGCTGTTCTGTGTTTTCTGCCTTCTTCGTCCACATTAGTGCTCCATAATTTCATGTGAGAGTCTGCTTCTGTGTGAGAACAAACTTAACTGTGACCCACACTCACAAACTCTGCAATTTTACTGCTAGAATCCGGTTTCTGTGCTTGCTTAAAATAAGTATGAATATGCTGATATTTTGGGAATATTGCAAAGAAAGGAATTTTAATAAGGGTTTTGGCAAGCTGGAGTTATGCTTCATGGGTGCAGTAAAGATGGCAATGAGTTTCTGTAGGTCTCTGCATGTCTCATTTCTGGCCCAGATGTTGCTAGTTCTTATTTTAAAAAGTATTTGGTCATCTTTTCCCATCTAATATTTAAATGCAAGTAAGGAAAAAGGGAAAGCAGCACCTCCCCTGTTCTGCCTCTCCACCATTAGAGATGAATTCAGGTACCTCAGGAGCTCTGCAAGTCCCTGGTGGTGTGTGTCAACCCAGGCTCTGTGTTAGGTTTACTCATCTGTAAATGCATGGTACTGCTGTTACTCACTGATAAAAAACCCACAGAGAGTGCTAAATCTTTGCCTTGTGCTTTGACTCCTCAGCTCTTCATGTGTTGTGCAGAGGAAGCCACCTTTCAGAGGAAAAAAATGCCCTGCATTGATGGTGATGAGTTTTTAAGAGTCAAGTAATCATTCCCAGATTGCCACAGGAGCAGCATCCTTTGGCAGGGACTAAGTTTTGTAATTTTTATTTCCTACCTAGCACTGTGTATAGCACTGAGCAGCCCAGGAAGCAGAGCTTCTGCTTAGTGGAAATTAAACTGCGATCAGCAGAAGTTGTCTGGCTGTTCATGGGTCAGGAGTATGGGAGAGAAGAGGTCAGAGATAGTTCATATTTCTTTTGTGCTGGAACTGAGCAGGCACATTAATTGTCCTCTGCCTGAGGCTTCTGGCCAGGGGCTGTGGGATTTGTGGCTGGTGCCACATTGTCACTGGGGCACTAATTGGGTGATCATCTGAGCACTGCAGCCCTACCAAGTGCCCTGCCAGCACTGATCCTCATGTCTGAGCTGCTGTTAGCTGCAAGTACTTATGTCAGGTGGCAGCCAAAACCTCTCTCTTGAAATCCAGGCTCTGCTTTGTCCTTTTTTTCCCCCCAGCACTGCACTGTATTTCACACCAACAGAATCGAGTCATACATGGCAAAGAATAACAATAGAGGTGGAGTGTATATCTGCCATACAACTGGGGTATGGTGTGAATCTTAGCTTTATTCTGAACTTCATACTGTTGGTACAAGAGAGAATAATGCACCTAGTGTGCCAAAAATGCAGAAATTGGGAAATATGGCTTGCTTTCTTATACAAACTCCCCTTTATAGGCAGCAATGTCCAAGCATTCCATCTCCTGAAGTCTGAAGGAATGAAATCTGATCATCCAGCATTAACTAAGCACCTCCATACTTGTCTTTTACAGCCTCACTAGTCCTTGTCCCTTCAGGTGGATCTGCTCCCACAGCCATCCACATGCACAGCACACCTATCACCCAGGATACCCCAGTCAGTCTGGTAAAACCTCACACATATCTGCACCTCACAACACACTGTAGCAGTTCTCCCAAGCCCTGCTCCTTTCTCCAGCAGTGTGAGTGGACATTCCCAGAGATGGGCTGCACTTAGGCCTCTTCACAACTGCTTTGCTCACTGTTTGTAATTCTTGCCCACTGGACTTGCCCAGTGCACAAATTATCTCAAGTGGCAACTTCTGCTGAATAAAATCTCGAAGCAGGAATTTGGTGCAAGTTAATTGCAAAGGTGGAAGGCTGTGATGTAATTTTTGTCTCTGAGGACAACTCTTACCCACAACTGTACCTGTACTTATCCGAGCGTACATTTTCTCTCCTTGAGTATCAGCATTCTTTTTTTTTTCCTCAGAATCTTGGCCCATGCAAAAGGGAATTTCCTTCTCTGTTTGCTAAGTCTCAGGGTATTCCAATGTGCCAAGAGGACTTTGTTCAAGAAAGGGGATTTTTTTCCAAGGAGATCTGTCTGGTTTTATTTTCTACAGGCTGCCACTGCCCTGCTAGTACAGTGTTAATATCCACCAGCCTTTCTCACTAATACACCTTAGGGAAACAGAACTTGATTTACAATTGTATTTTTAAAAAATATTTTGAAGCAAGCCCCCGACACTCACAAACTTCATCCCTGGCACCCATTTCTGGTGGTCAGAGGTCTATTGCATGGGCAGCTGCAGTGACAGGAAAGATTCCTACGGGCTCCTAATGCAAAGTGGGGAAAATTCTGGGTTAGCTTTAGCTCTGTGGAGCATGAAAGCAGTTTCCACACACATCCCTGGGCATCTGGTTTCTAAATGGCACCTGACCTTGTGCCACCACTCAAATATTTGGCTTGACCCTTTTCAAATGGCGACAATTCAAAACCCACCTGGACACATGCCTGTGTTACGTGCTCTAGGTGACCCTGAGTTGGCAGGGGAGTTGGACTTCATGGTCTGCAGAGGTCCCTTCCAACCCTAACAATTCTGTGATTCCGTGAAATCCACGGGAAAATTCCTGGAGGTTTCAGCAAGGCTAGGTTAAACCCTTGAACAAACTTTCAGAAATGCTTGCTGCTTCTAGTGAAGGCACATCTCTTGATTTCAGCAACTGGTTTTGGATTAAGATGCTTTTGGGGATAAAAGTGTCAGAATTGAGAACTCTGTACTGAGCTAACTTGGCTGCTTTAAGCTGCCAAGTTATTAATTTTAAGCACCAGGATCAGTGTAGGAAGATCTTAAAGGAACGTGGCCATGAGGTCTGAATGACACAAGTACAGATCAACCTCTGTTTTGAAGTTCTAGGTCTGCACCCTTGGGGTCCAACCACCACCAGTATCAGTCTGACTGTGCCCTTCTGTTGCCACAGTTGTGCTGATAGTTGTCAAATGAAATTCAGGTTTCTTTACCTCCAAAGTCTAACGTGGCTAAACAATAAACAGCTTTCCACCAGGAAGTGAAACCTCCCCTCTGTTAGGCAGGAAAGAATCTTTGATAAAATGTTTTAATCTTCTTTGATAGACCCTTGTAGTATCTTCCAGTCGGCAGGTCAGGGGACTGCTAAGACAGAGGTTGCATCTAAATAGTCATCAAAGGTCTTGTTTTCTAGTAATTTTCCACTTGAATCCTTTTGAGAAAAACATTGAATATTAACAGAGTTTTCCAGGCTCATGTAGAAAGGTGGTGACAGACTTTGATGGAAGCTGTACATTATTGCTCCCTGACTGCTCCGAGAGATTCGTGTGACCACAGCCAGTAGCCCTGGAGTGATGCCTTTGCTTGTGATTTCAAAGCATGTATCTCATGGCTGTCTTACTGGAAATATTTTATTTTACCGTTGCAAGGCAGTATTTGGATAAATCCCACTAGAAAAATGTGCTATTTTCTGCTGTAGTGCTTTAAACATATTATATTGTCCCAAGTTCCCACTGGTTCCAGTGTTGTGATATGTGTGTAGACCAGCAGGAGCAGAGCAAGAGCAGTGACAAGAAGGTAATAACAATCTTTGAAATCAGAGAAAAATCTAAAATGCCTTACTGCTTGGTTTTATATTTAAGTAAGTGTTTAAAAATGAGTACTGTGAGTGGAAGGAGAAAAAAGGACAAAAATTAAAAGATTTATGAAGATTAGTTATTGGAAAAAAACCCTACTAAATCATTAAAATAGAAGGCTCAATGTTTGAAAGAAGTGTGCTAAGACCTTGTAGTTAAATGGTTCATTTCCTGTTCCATTAAATCCTTCCTCCCTCAAGAGTAACTGGCATTGCAAAGTTCTGCCCTGGAGGAATGTTCAGGTAATAAAGGAGAAAGGATCCAGAGGCCGGCAGAGAAAAGGGTTACAGGAGAATCCTCCAAAGCCGATTTGCTCATTTACACACTTAAGAAGGTGGTTGGTTACTTTGCATTCACAACTCTGCACACACACACATAGAAAATACTGTATCAGAAAATATTTAGAACTGTTAAGAGTTTAGAAATTTGTTAGGGTAAATTTTGTGGCCAAAAAAAATGTTTTGTTTGGCCCCAGAAGTTAAAAGAGCATCATGAAGGGTGCCTTCTGTCTTCAGGGTCTGAAGGGATGGCAACACACAGCTCTTTGCTGGCTCTGAGACTGAGGTTAAATATCTCCTTTAAAAACATTTGTTGCTCTTACACGGCCCTTCTTCTGTGGCATCTGATTCCAGAGCATTTAGCTGAGTAGATTATTGCTCTTATTCCAGGGCAAATCCAGGGATGAGGGGCCATGTAGCTAAGGCAGATTCAAGAATACAAGAGGCTACAATACACATGAGCATAAAAGAGCAAGTTCTACTTTACGTCCTGTAGCCGTCCTCCTCCTCCTCCTTATATATATATAAGGATATCTCCTTATATATCCTCCTCCTTAGCATATCTCCTCCTTAGCAGATATTCCATTATTTTTAAACATATCATTGTTCATACACAAAAATGCAATATTTAGGAAGTTTAATGGCCAGACTGACATTAAGTAGTGCTCTTCAATATCCTCCAGTTCTTTTCACTTTGTCTTTCTTTTGAAGACATCTCATTATAAACAAAAGCTGGGAAGGACTTTCATCACCAAAAGCAACACTGCTCACCAATGGGCCATTCACTATCCCATGGTAATGGTGAGGGTTGATCCATACTTTTTCCTTGCAGTGTTGTCTGGATTGTTAATGAGATTTAGGGAGCTCAAGTTGAAGTAAAACCAATGAGGTATTATTGTCCAAAAGCAGCTAAAACCTGGATGTGAGTTCTTTCATAAGGCATTAGAAGTCAACTTCTGGGGTTAAGCAGCCTTCTTGGAGCCTATGGATCAGTACCAGCAGCTTTCACACTTTGGTTCCCCTGTGTTCTGGTCAGCTGAAACTCTCAGTTGTGCCAGCGTTCCCAAGAGCCCTCCAGGACATGTTGATAGCCGTGGATGGGCACAGAAATGTCAGTGCACTTTTGCAGGGGTTTGGTCCCACAGCCCTCAGTGGGCTTTGGCTCAGAGACATTTGCACATACATCCTGCACCAGTCACCCAGCTCCAAGGAGGGGCTGTTAAACAGATCACATCGAATTTCTCAAGGTTCCTGGATTCTCCAGTGTGTCAGAAAACAAACCTTGAGGCCTCTTATGTGAGCAATCATTGCATCTATGGAATGTGAAACATTTCCAATTTGAGAAGGAGAGCTCGGTTGCATGTACGGTACAAACACACACAAACACCATGTGGAAATAATAAGTGCATTTATGATGGAGATCTGTGCTTCCTTTATTATTTTAGGATTTTGTCTGGATTTGAAACAATTGTTAAGACCATTAGCTTCAGTCTTTCATTACTGACATACTCACAATATTGACTTCACCTACTAAGGCAGCTGTACTCCTCCTTAGCAGATATTCCATTATTTTTAAACATATCATTGTTCGTACATGAATATGCAATATTTAGGAAGTTTAATGGCCAGACTGACATTAAGTAGTGCTCTTCAATATCCTCCAGTTCTTTTAACCTTTGACTGTTGAATTCAAATTTTGATTCACAGAAAATTCATATACTGGAGTTCAGGAGAGGGGAAGTTGTCTGGTTTGTAAACTTCTTAGTCCTCCTCTTAGTTTCCGAGCCAATAGTTCCAGTTTTGCAGTTTAGGTTGATATTTAGTGTAGCTCCAAAGGTGCAGTTTTAATATCCTGGATGTCTCCCTTGCCTGATGGGAGTGGGGTTGTACAAGATGCTGCAGCTGAACAGGAGGTGAATTGCCCATACCCTAAATGCATGAAAAGGGGCCCTTTCTGCATCTTTTCCCTATTTAAACACAAGGGGTTACTGATACATTTACCTAAACCTTACTAATATATATAAATAAAATTTATTTTCCAGGAGAATTGCACTACAGCTCTTTCAACAGGATTTTGAAACGTCCTTGTGAAATGCTATCCCTAAAATGCAGTTTTTCATGTCGGGTTGACTGTAACATTTCATTTGTTATGAACTGAACTTTTTTCCTGTCTTTATTCTTTTTTTCTTTCTTTTTTTTTTTTTTTTTG